>VZUI01086991.1:0-71484 GCA_013401135.1 Cettia cetti
CCGCCCGCCCGCACAGCCCTGCGCGCACACCGCGCTCCGCCCGCCAGGTACGAGGCGGCTCCGCCGGGCTCTGCGCGGCCGCGGGGGGAGCGGGGACGGGGCGGGCAGGGCCGGCGGAGCGGAGCGGAGCGGAGCGCGGCTGACGGGCGCTGCCGTGTCCGTGCAGGTGCGGATGCTCCCGTCCTGAGGCGCTGCCCGCCCCCCCCGCCTGAGCCATGGTGATCATGTCGGAGTTCGCCTCGGCGCCCGCGGCCGCGCACGGCCAGCAGCGGCCCCTGCGAGTCGGCTTCTACGACATCGAGAGGACCCTGGGGAAAGGCAACTTCGCCGTGGTCAAGCTGGCGCGGCACAGGGTGACCAAAACGCAGGTGGGTGCGAGGGGCCGGCGCTGTCGGGGCGCGGGGAGGCGGCGCGGCGGCTCCGCGGAGCCTTCGCACGCCCGCGGTGATGCCGCGCTTCGCAGGGGCTGCGACTTTTCCCCGCTGTGTAAAATTAAAAGTCAGCAGGAATATGTGCAAGAATTCCCACCGCGGCTCCCGCAGCTCTGAGTGTTACCGTAGCTTCGTTGAGTTACTCTCAGTTTGCTGAAAACGCCCTGCAAATTAAGGATCTCTTCAAGACTTCAGACGTTTTGGCTTTTTTTGGTTTGGTTTTTTTTCATTCAGTGTTCTTCAAGAACAAAGAACCTGGGGTCTTATTTGCAGAACTATTTTTTTCTTATGGGCATGCAGCCGTATTTATATTTCTGGTGCATGTCAAACCCGTCTCAGTCAGTGCAGTAGGAGATAGTCTGTTACAAGAACCTGTTTTTCACTGGCATGGGACGGATTAAAAGATTTACAGAATCCTGTCCAGTGCTAATTTCTGCAGTTCTGTTCGCTACTTTATGTGTAATCCTTTGACGTAGAAAAGAAAAACGAAAACGTTCTGTGCCGCGAATTCTGTACAGTTCAGAAAAACAGAATCAGCTTTGTCAAGTCTGTGCTTTAAAAGCTACTTTACTTGGATTTTGTGAGTGGTGTGTTTGTACGGGGGTGTGTCTTTTTTTTTTTTTTAAGATATCTTAAGAGTGAGAGTTCGTGTTTTGTAATACCTGGGGTTGTTTTGTTATTATTTAAATTTGCAGGTTGCAATAAAAATAATAGACAAAACAAGGTTAGATCCAAGCAATCTGGAGAAGATTTATAGAGAAGTTCAGATAATGAAGCTTTTGAATCATCCCCACATTATCAAGCTATATCAGGTAAGAGTCCAGCTTTGAAGTGCAGCACGTAGATAAAATGTGCTTGTGGTCTGCTCTTGCACGTGATTTTCACATCTAATATTTGCAGAGAGAATGCATATTGAAATACTGCAATACTTTTTGAAAAACGTTTGAAATAAACTGGATGTCTTCAAAGTCATTCTTCATTCTTTGAACAAGATTCTGGTACAACATGCACTGTAAAATTCACAGTTGGAGCCAGGCTGACGTTTGTTTCAGATTGAGGAACGGGTTATCTGAACTTCTTCGATTAACTTGCCTTTCCTATCTCCTCTGCTTTTCCCAGTCTGGAACTTCTTACGTGCTTTAGATAAGAGGAAGACTTAAACTCACGTTGGGTGGTAGAGGAGGAAGCACTAAAGTTGAGTTTGCCTTAAGCGGAAGGGATTTAAAAGCACCGACAATTAAACCAAATTAATCTAAGTAGAAAGTCTAAGTGGAAATTTAATCAAAGAATTAGATTAGCGAAAAAGGAAAAGGTGGTAAATGTTGGTGTCTTAGAAAATGTCAAAAATTACCTGTTTGGTTGCTCTGTTGCAGTTTGTGTAGTTTTGAAAGTGAATTTTAAGTATCCTTCCCCTGCAGAGTTTCACAACATGAATTTTGGTTTAGATTTGTTCAGTTTCTGCACTGATGGATATTTTTGACTGTAGGAACAAATTAATGTGTCATGCAGAAAGCAGGATCACATTTGTCTTGTGAGCAAGGACTGCTTTGCAAATTCTAAATGTTAGATCTCAGTAGCCTTTGGTGTAAGTTCCTCCTAATAATTTCAAATAATGCCACGTGGATTTAAGGAGATGACAGAACAGTTTGGGTAGGAAGGGACCTTTAAAGGTCATCTGGTGCAAGCCCCTGCCATGAGCAGGGCAGAGATATCAGTCTCTCTGGACCTGTCTAAAAGGGCAGAGGGGAGAAAGGTGGAGATGGATGAAGCAGCAGGTCTGAAAGTCCGTGTGCAGTAGTAAACACTATTATCAGCTGTAATCTTACTGCTGGGTTTGTTCGCTTAAAAAAAAAAAAAAAAAAAGGAAAAAAAAGTTTAATTAACACGTGAGGCTGAAGAGCCAGTAAGGCAGGTGCTTAGGCAAGGCATTATTTTAAAAGACCTTGACACACATGAAGTGTTTGTATTTATTGTATTACCCATCATAACAAAAATGATTCTGTGTTAAGGGCTGACGTCAGGGTTGCCCATGGGGCAGTATAGGACATACAGAAACATTGTAACAGTTTGGTTGAGTTCATTTCAGTGGAATGATGTGGGTGAAAATACTGTTTCGGAGCATTTAGAAAAGCAGGTTAAATTCCATCTCGTTGAACCACTTCACTCGATGCAGCAAATGACGTTGGTAGTGGACCATCATTTCTTTTCAGTGAAGTTTTCTTTTCTTTGTTGTTGTAACTGATGCTTTACCTGTTTGGTGGAGGCTGAGAAGCAGGGATGGAATTAGATGACATACCAACGTAGGGTGTGTGTTCTTGTATTATTTCATCATTGTTTTAGTTTCAGCACCGCGTCTTAATTTCATCCAGCTGGCAACTTTCCCAGAACACTTTCCTTCAGTTTTTTAAACTGGGAACCTCTCTTCCTTTGCTCCTTGTTTGTTTATTTTCATTTCATGTCTGTGTGTACTTGTAGCCAGGGGAGGACAAGAGTCTTTGAAAAAGGTTACATGTTGGGAGCCTGGAAGTTACAGCCTTTGAAGTAGAGTTGAGGCTTTTTGGATTGTTAACCTGTTGTGAGCCTCCTGCTTCCAAACCAAAATATCTGTTCCTTGAGAGGGAAATGTTTCCAGGGAAATGTATTCTGAAATCCGAAGTGCAACATTTCAAAGGTGTGCAGTGGCAACTGAAGATGAACTTGAAAAGCTCAGCATCTCTCATTCATCATTTGGATTTTAGTTTGTGTTTTTTTTTTCTCCTCTAAAGGCAAATATTGTGACATATTAAAACAAGTTGATACTAGATTGATAGGCAATATATTGACAGTTGTTGATGTGCATCAAGCACTGCTGTTACACAAGCAGCAGCCTGTTATCACTTGCACATGAGGCTCCCCATGTCCCAGCCAACTCCAGACAGGAGCAGGGGATCTGATACCACTTCAGCTTGCAGCTGCCTCTGCTGACCTGAGCCCCCACTAGCCTTGAAACAAAGACAACTTTAGATAAACTTTAAAGTTTTCTCTGCATGTTTAAAATATGTCACATTAATCATAAATGCATACATGCATATTTTAACAAAAGGGGAGTGTATGAAATTATCTAAACACTCATCTGCTCTCTTACAGAGATTAGGTAGCTTGGTAATGGTGAGAAGAACAATGGCCTGGGAAGCCATTGTATAATGTAGGCACATAAGCCTTGATTTGTTATCTTTTTCATTACCAGTTTGCTTGGAAAGAACTCTGTGGTGCAAAATTAGATGCTTTTACTGCCAGCTGCTGCAGCAAATAGAAATTTGAATGGATATGTTTGAGAATTCACATAGAAAAATAAATGAAACTATAAAGCTCTGCTTTTTCTCTCTTTTTTTTTTTTTTTTAATTGGTTCCTCTTGTGTCTTCACAGGTTATGGAGACAAAGGATATGCTGTACATTGTTACTGAGTTTGCAAAGAATGGAGAAATGTTTGGTAAGTTCTCACTGACAGAGCTCACAGTTCCTTAGATGTAGAAACCATGGCTTTGTTTTGTCATTCCTGAGTAACAGATATATTCTGATTAAAGACCTAGGGCTTGTGTTGTCAGCTGTCAAACTTGCACAGCACCTGCAGGATTATGAAAAATTTCCTCGAGGTGTTTCTAAATCCTCTCTGATTTTGTCTCACAGATCACCTGACCTCCAACGGGCACTTGAGCGAGGGTGAAGCACGGAAGAAGTTCTGGCAGATTCTCTCAGCTGTGGAATATTGTCACAGCCACCACATCGTGCACAGGGATCTCAAAACAGAGAACCTCCTGCTGGATGCTAACATGAATATCAAATTAGCAGGTGAGAGGAAATAGGAGGTCACTTTCTAAAGAACATCAGTCAGGCTGTTTAAACATTGGGTTTCCCTAGGATGAGCCTATAAGTGTATTTTGTATTTGTGTAAGTGAAAATACAACAGTAGTTACAGATATTTCTCAGAAGAGATTTTGTGAACAGAAGGGAATAGCTTAAATGAATATGCAGAAAACAAAGCAACACATCTGTTCCTTTCTCTCCATTTTCTGCTTCTTCTGAAATATTAGTATGTGGTTGAGCGTTGTTGTCTTACCCCAGATTTTCACCTTTATTTCAGACTTTGGCTTTGGAAACTTCTACAAGTCAGGAGAACCCCTCTCCACTTGGTGTGGAAGCCCACCCTATGCAGCTCCAGAAGTTTTTGAAGGCAAAGAATATGAAGGACCTCACCTTGATATATGGGTGAGCTTCCTATTCCTCAGAAACTGCGCTTCCCACTTTGTGAGGGCCTGTGGGCCTTCAAAGTCACTGTTTTTCCTGGAGTCACTCATGTGCTGTGCTGTTTTCTCTTGACAGAGCCTCGGGGTGGTTCTGTACGTCCTTGTCTGTGGTTCTCTGCCTTTTGATGGACCCAATTTACCAACTCTGAGGCAAAGAGTGCTGGAGGGGCGGTTCCGCATCCCATACTTCATGTCCGAAGGTGCTTTTTTTTCAGATCCCTAATGTTATAACGGGTGCTATAAAGGAGTAGCTGTCCAGTTTGCAGCTGGCAATTATTTTGTTTTTATGTATCCAGTAGCTTCTGTAGGGCAGAACACATTTTCTTGTCTGGGATCTGCTTTGTGGTGCATCTGAAAGGCTGTAGTTTCCTTTCTTAGAATATCCCTATGGATTGCAAAAATACTTGACTCCCTAGCTGGCGAAATAATCACTCAGAAAAGAGAGAAAACAGGATTTTAATGAGACTAGTCTGCAATGCTGATATAGGTGTAGTTCTCCTGAGATATTTTAGCTATGCAGAAGGGGTGTATTCCAGTGTGGCTGTGCTGCCAAGGAGAGCAGGAATATTGGGACTTAGCAGTGTTTCCTGGGAACACCAACAGTCTGATGAGAAACATGAAACTGAAGAGTGTTATCACCTCTCTCTGATTTGGTTTCAAAACCAAGTGAACGTGCCTCTGTTGTCACGTGGAGATTATCTGCTAAAGTTTGGAGTTTATCAGTTATAGCCATGAACAGCTTTATTTCCTGGTTATAAGTAAATAAGCAGTATAGGACCAGGAAGTTGAAAGTCATGGGGTTCTGTACTGAGTTCTGACCTATTTTATGTAGCTGTAATGCCACTAAACCTGCATGCTCTGAAAACCAGCTCTTGTACAGGCCACTGGTACCCAGTACAGCTTCAGTGCCTGTAGTGAGATGTTGTTTTTGTGATATGTACAAGGACATCTCTTGTGCCTTCTGGAATATCTGATAGTCAGATCAAGCATCAGCTGCTCCCAAACCTTGAATTCCTGTTTTCATAGGCATCTTACCCTGTTGCTGGGAAGTGTTCTTAGCAGTGACCTGGGGCTGGGCTGTTGGGTTTTTTTTGCCCCTTGCTCAAGAGTTTGTCTTTGTCACCCAGACTGTGAAACACTAATCCGACGGATGCTGGTTGTGGACCCAACCAAGCGGATAACCATCTCCCAGATAAAGCAGCACAAGTGGATGCAGGCTGACCCCTCCCTTCAGCAGCAGCAGTCCCTGTCCTTTTCCATGCAAAACTACAACTCCAACCTGGGCGACTACAACGAGCAGGTGCTTGGGATCATGCAAACCCTTGGCATCGACAGGCAGAGGACTGTAGAGGTGAGCTCTTGCCCTTTAGCTACATCTTCAGTGACCACCAGAATGCCAGTGGTGCAGTCATGGGTCATTCAGTGGCTGGCCTTGATCTGGTGTCACAGCATAAAATCTTCACTGCCCTTCTGGATTTTGCATGTTTTTTTTGAGAGCGTGCTACTCTGAGCCCTTAGTGATGAGTTTTGGCTGCTTGCATCCTGAGTTACCTGCAACTCAAAAGGCCTTTCCAATGTCTTTCAGTCTCTGCAGAACAGCAGCTACAACCATTTTGCTGCCATTTATTACCTGCTGCTGGAGCGCCTGAAGGAGTACCGCAGCAGCCAGGCGTGCGCTCGGCCGGCAGCCGGCCGGCAGCCGCGGCCCAGGAGCTCCGAGATCACCAACGCTGAGGTGAGGAGAGGCACCTTGGGATCTCCTTTCCATGTGACTGCCATGCTTCTGAGTGCCACTTCTGATAGTGGTGCCCTCTGCCAGGACACTGCCTGCTGTTCTTCAGCAGGAGGCTGAGTGAATATTAATGCCCTGTTTCCTAGGAAGTGACCGCGGGTCATGGTCCAAAGAATAGTCTGCCTCCAGTGCACGTCAATAATGAGACTAAGGATTAGACTTCTCATAGAAATCTGCCCTCTTAGGCATGGCTTGGTTATGCTTCTTTGCTGCATATCCTGTAGGTTCCTCAGAAGTACTCCATGAGTCACTTAATGTGTTTTTCTGACATCCTTTTTATTTTCTTCGCCCCCACCCCCTTTAAAGTGTGGTTTGGGTGCCTTTGCAAATTGCACTTCCAGTTAAATTGCCTAACTTAGGAGGAGGAGTTCTGTGTTTGTGTTGGCATTGATGGATTAGCTTTGTTCATTTTCATAGAAAGCATGAGGAGACAGCTTGCAGGGAAGGTGGCTCTGAAATTCTGTGACTCTCCAGTATCTGAAAAGTCACGTGGAACTGCAGTGTGTGTGATGGCTTCTGTGCATCGCTCTCTCTCCAGATGCCTCAGGACACTCTCACTAGTGAAACCCTGCGATCATCTCTGCTTTACCAGCAACCTCAGAGCCTGATTCAGCCATCCTTGCAGGCAGAAATGGACTGTGACATAAGCAATCCACTACAGGTTGGTGTTCCCAGCTAAACTCTGTGTTGCTTTTTTTTTTTTCATTGTTCTGCCAATCCACAACAATGGGGGCTATGACTTTTGTTCTCTCCCTCCTGTGTTTTGTTTGGCATTTGGCATGGTGTCACATAGCCTCTCAAACAATATTTCTACTGAAGACATGCCACAGAATTGTGGAGAGTATTAAAAGGCAGTGCAGAAATAAGGAAAAGACCCTGAAGTCTGTGATCTGGCATGTTTTCCAGCCTGTGTTCTTCCCTGTGGATACCAATTTCAACGGGCTCTTCCGGAACCGCTCCATCTCCCCGAACAGCCTGCTGGAGACCACCATCAGTGAGGAAGTGAGGCAAGAGAAGGAGCTGGAAGATGAAATCAAGGCATATGACCACCCCATCTGCATCCCTAGCAACACCAGCAGGAGGCACACCCTGGCTGAAGTGACCACCCATTTCTATCAGCACGTCCCTCCATGTAAGTAAGTCTGGGAGAGATGAAGGGTGTCTGTAGGTAGAGGAAAAGAGCAGAGAAGGAGAACCATAGAGCCCAAATGCTGAGGGAGAGTGTGCTGATTTTACCTTAATGGGGTGGGAAAGCCTAGAAAAGACGTTTCTGTCTTCCTACAGAACTGCAGGGCCCTTAGGGAAGAGAAGTTTTGCTGTTGTATTTCACCTAGATCTCTTCAGAGGGGAGCGTGCTCACAAGCAGAGCACAAATGGGGTCTGCTTGCTTCTGGTGTTATACTGGGGGAGGAGAAAGTGCCTGAATTAAAAAAAAAAAAAACACCTCACTGATTGTGTTTGGTACATACCCAGACCCTGTGAGCCAACCAAATATAAGCACAACTGTTCACAAAACAATCATCCTGGTTGTGCTAAAGAAGTGCTGTGTGCCTGATCCAGCACAGCCTGGTGATGCTGGCGTTGCTGGCAGAGTTCTGTCAGCTGGACAGGAGCCCAAACTGAGGTTATTTGTTGATGACCCCTTGCTGGAGTCAAGCCCTGGGACAACAGGAGTTGCTGGACACCTCTCCAGCTCGAGGCTGTTTATTTGTGCCAGTGTAGGTGGGCAGAAGGCTCTGATGTCATGTTTGTTCCTTCCTGTACTCATCTTGGGAATGTTCTTTCTCTCCTTCCTTCCCCCCCATAGGTATAGTCATTTCCTCCTCTGCCAGCCCCACAGAAGGAACTAGCTCAGACAGCTGCCTTACTTCATCTTCAAATGACAGCTCAGTGGCCCTGAGCAGCTGTTTGGCAGGTCAAGTAATGACGGGGAGCCCAGCCACAGCAAGGATGACGTCGCCTTTCCTCGCTTCCCAGTCTGACGCTCCCGTGTTACAAGCCCAGGGCTGCATGGGAGGTGCTTCTCTCCTGCCTATCAGCTTCCAAGAAGGAAGGCGAGCATCTGATACCTCATTAACTCAAGGTAATGTCTTCCTGGCTTTGTTGCTGAGGAGTTGCACCCTGCCAACAGCCACTGGGAAAGGGCAGGGTGCAGGGAGACTTGCTGCCCATTAGTGTTACAGGAGGACACCTGGATATTCTGCCTCCTGTGTTCATGGGCCCTGAGGGAGGGTGGGATGCCCTGGGGAAGGTGCCTGGAGGAAAGGTTCTCAGACATTGATTCAGCCTGCCCATGGAGATATTTCTGCTGCTGTGAGTGGGATGGCAGGCTCCACCTTCCTCCTAAAATACGGAGTGCACAACGTCATGATTTCTCTCAAGCTTTTCCTTTGCTATGCATGTCCATCTGCACAAGGGCACGGCTGTCCCTGTTCATTACCTGACTCCTGCTCTGACCACCAGGCAGAGGGTGAACGTGGAGTCTCTTCTAGCCCAGTTCTCACACCCAGGAAGCCCAGAAAGGCTGATCTGTACTGGAGGCAAATGCTGAGGAGGTTTAAAGTGCTTTTCTTTTCCTCGTGTCCCACAGGCTTGAAGGCTTTTAGGCAGCAGCTGCGGAAGAACGCTCGAGCCAAGGGGTTTCTCGGCTTGAATAAAATCAAAGGCTTTGCTCGGCAGGTGTGTCAGTCCTCCTCCTCTCGGGCAGCAAGGAGTGCCATGAGCCCCTTCCAGCACACACAGCCCAACACCTGCATGTACAGCAGCAGCGGGAGCAGCAGAGAGGGGAGAAGCCTCCTGGAGGAGGTGCTGCAGCAGCAGAGGTGAGGGAGGAGCTTTGGTGTCTTTTCTTTGGATTTACTTTGGGTTAAGGGTAAGCAAGGAGGGGTAAACACGGCAGGAGAGGTTAGGGGTTTGGTCACTCGGGGTTCCTGTCCTCCCTCTTTGCTGTGTGGCAGTGGGTAAACTGCTTGGCTTCCTTTGTGGCTTCCTGCCCTGGCACATGTAACACAGGACGTGCAATTCCACTCAAAAATCTCGATGTTCAAATATTTGGAGGATGCTGTATTGAGAAGCAGTTTGGTAGTGTGGGGGAAAACATTGCTTCTCCCTACTGCAAGCTGTGTTTTTCTTTGTTAGTTTTGGGAATGATTTCTTTCCTCCTCTGCCTCCTCCTGTAATTTTCCCATGGCAAGGAAGTGAGACCTTGTAATTTGGATAAGTTACAGCCCACAAAGGAGGCACAGTTCCAGTGGCCTCAAATGTCATGTGTGGTGGCACCTCTTCATTCCCATAGAAGCAAGATGGAAAATTGAGCTTCCGGTTTATCTGCACACATTGTCTCTAGAACATCTATTATTAGGTGGCCGAATCGTGACCAGATAAACTTGGTTGTGATAGTTGCCCTGTACAGAATGAGGGAGAGCCTGGCACGGGCAGCTTGCTTTGATTGTACTGCTTGGGGTGAGCAGAGGTTTAACAGAGAGAAGGAAACAAAGGGGAATGTTACAATCAAGGTTAGGGGCAAGGGAGGAAGGAATAGAACACGAAATTTTCCTAGCGATGCAAATTAACCTCCTCCCCCTCGGATTTTGTTCAGAATGCTCCAGTTCCAGCATCACCAACTACTCCAAACAGCTTGTCCCCAGACTTCCCAGACACCTGCAGCAAGCAGCATCCCCTCCTCTGACGGGCCAGGTACCCGCAAAGCCTCCAACTCCATTCTGCTGTCCGAGCTGCAAAGAGAGAACTCCTTTGAGCTGGCCTTTGCCGGCAGCAGCCAACTGCTCCAACCTCATTTCTTCGGCGTGAGCGTGTCCCCGGTGTCGTCGGCCGCTCACCTGCTGGACGCTCACCTGTACATCAGCAGCAGCAGCAGCGTCCCCCCGCTGGCCGCCACCTTCTCCCAGCAGCAGCAGAGCTTCCCCGCGCCCTCCCCCAGCTACGAGGCCGTCACTCTGCAGCACGGGGACTGCGAGATGGAGGACCTGACTTCCAGCCAGCTGGGGAAGTTCGTGCTGGTCAAGTGAGAGCTTGGGGCCGCCCTGGTCGCGGGGAACTTTCACCGCTGTTCTGGTGGCGTGGGGACGAGTGACTCTCAGAAGCAATAAATTTTGAAGTATGTGAAGAGGCTGTCTGGCTCAGAAAGCTGGCAACTTTATAGGACTGAAACAAGCAATATGTATGTCTTTTTGCTTCTACTATTCTTGCACTGAACAAATACGAATAGAAACTGATTTTTTTTTTTTTTTTTCTAAAGGAAAAAAAATAATGATGGGGCAGATGGGTGGGGCTTTTGTGGGGGCAGGGAGGGATGTGGTTGGGGAAGAACTCTTCGGTACTGTACTCAAGTCAGACCAATACAGCTCTGCTGTTATGCAAGATTAGCAGCTGTCAGTAGTGGTGACACAGCAGGGAGAGGCTTTTCAAAGAAGGGACCAGAGCCTCCCTTTTTTCACAATATTCATTTATGGGTTTGTGAAGATGATTACCTCTTTTTAAAAAAATAAACAGAAAACCAGTGGCATGCAGCATTATGCATTCATAGGAGACAAAAATGGAAGCATTGCCATTTGTTGTTTTTCCTTTTCCCTCCTGTTAACACTCATTTTATTTAAAGGAACCAACATCCCCATTCCACACCTCCCAGATAGACATACTTTAAATGAAAACTGTGAACTTCTTGCTTGATACATCAGCTGGAAAAGCTCAGCTTGCCCTTCTAATTAGTACAGAAGCAGTAACTATTGGAAATGTATCCCTTGGTAATCAGGATCCAAATTGCATAATGCCTGGTCTTTTGCAGGGATGTTTGTTTGGGAGTGGTGTGTGTGTGTGTACACGCACACAGGTGCACACATGCCTGTATTTTGTTGGTCTGGGTAATCTTTAGGAATCTTTTTTATAAACTCTTAAGTTTGTTCATATTCTTGCCGAGGCACTGAGGAGGGAAGCAGCAGCACCTGTGGGGTAATGGGAAGGGTTTTCTTTTTAAAAAGCCCTCCTGGAGGTTGCCTACAAAGTTGCCTGAGGGGTATCTCTTAGTGCTGCACATTGTTATTTCCGCTGCTAATTATGTTTTTATGCATTTCATTATCAGGGTCCAAACAGAACTGACTCTTGGGGAAACGTGCAATATTGAGGTTATAATTATATACTGACAAAAACAAAAGGAATAGGCTAGAACAGAATTCTACTCTAACGGAGTACAGCTTTTTCTGAACAAAACTGTATTAAAAGTGAGTGAAACAGCACAATCTTTGGGTGTTTGTTTTTGGTTGGTTTGTTTTTTGGCATATTAGCAAAACGAGGTTTTGCATTAGATAGGTGTTTTTTCGTATGGTTTTTAATGCTGTATATGTATATAAATAGGAAGCAGAAAACTATATAACACTAGTTATTTTTTATATTTTGTAATACGCTTCTGTTGTGTTTCTGGTATAAACCCCAACTCCCTTCCCAAGGCAGACCACGACTTCTGTTGGTGTCAATAGAGGTTGTGCTGAGGTTTAAAGGGGAGGACAGGCTGTGCTCCCACAGACATGAGTTGGGGAGTGCATGCAAACTTTGGAAGCAGGTGAGCAGACAGGGAGACAGCTTGGCTGGGAGCTGCCATCCGAGTGTCAGAGTGTAGCTGCATTCTGTCTAAATGCTTAAAGGACCCATCTCCCTAGTGTGACACGGGGTGCCTTCAAGTTACCTTGGCTTCATGCAACCTGCAGTATTACACATTTGCAAATAATATAGAGACCTGTTTTGGGGGTTTTTGGGTTTTCTTTTTTGTTTGGTTTGTTTAGTTGTTTGTTGTTTTATTTGTTTTGGGTTATTTTTTAAGAAAACAAAAATAAAAAAGCCAAAGATTGACCTGGTTAATTGGTGGGAGTAGGAAGAGTTGAAGATGTCACGTGGCTCTGTCTGTGGCTCTCCATAAACAACCTCTTTATCTGTGTGTTGTATCTGTGTGTCTGTATCAGTGCATCTCCAGCTTGCCACTGCTGCTCCATGGTCTGGAAGCTTCAAAGTGACAGAAAATTGCTCGAGTTGGACTCCTGTTAATGAGTGGTGCCTTGCAGCAGACAAAACACCAAAGTCTCATGCTCATTTGTAGCGTGGGTTTAAAAGAAAACAAACAAACAACCCCCCAAAAAACCCAAGCCAAAAAAGATATTGCATAGAAATGGCTGGAGAGGAGGGCAAGAAGAAGCCAGCTTGTCACAAAGCAGCAACTTGGCCTTCAGTTTTGTAAGGGGTAGCACACGTACTTAAACCACAGAATTTCCTCCTCAATTTGAGTTTTGTTTAATGCCATGGATCTAAAGGCCACAGATTTTTTTGTTTCCTGTCCTGAGCAATGACAAGCACTTTACTTTCATAGTATTTTTTTTTTTTCTTTTCCAATTGCTGTAGAACCTCTTTGGAATTATTGCTGGAGCAGAAGAGGTCATTTTAAAAGTCTGGGGTTTTTTTGTAGATACCTTGACAGTGCTGTTCTGCAGACTGCAATGCAATAGGGTATTTAAAGACACTACGTGACTGGTTTAATTGAGATGTATAGTTTATTTTTTATCATGACTGAACAATCATTTTATTTCTTATGTTAAAATGAGAGGTGTCCACCAAAATGATTAGTTGATGTGTTTTATTTAATATTTAAATAAAAAAAAATGTTTTAAAATGGTTGTCCTGCATGTGATTCTGTGGAGTATCTTCACCCAGTGCACTTATGACTGGCATAGTCAAGACTCATTTTCAAGCCAAAGTCCGTAGGACATTACTGACACTTTCTATTACATCCTAAATGAAGAGGGATGGCGGGCTCACAAATCTGATAATGGGATATTGAGCCTTTTGCTGGTAGGCAATCTGTCTGAATTTAACCCAAGTCTGTGGTAATCGGGTTACAAAATGCAGCAGGACCAGAGGTCTGGGCAGTGAGGGCGGCCCCGCGGTGCTGGAGTGTCACCAGATGGGCGCTCCCTCCCTCCGTGTCACCTTCAGCCAGATCAGGGCAGTTACTGAAAGAGAGCAAAGGGAAGGATGGGGAGGGAGGGATTCGCAGGGGAGAGTGCATTGTGTCTTGTAAAATATAACTTGAGAGTTAAAATAATACTGAAAAGGCTTTGGACTCAGCTCGTGCAGTCACAATGAGAGCAAGGAGAGGTTTTGTCTGCATAGGGACCCCTAAATATTGATGAGCTTTGGTTTGACCTGATAAACACTCAGAAAAAAAAAAAAAAACAAAAAAAACCAGCAAATCAAAAAACCCCAAACCAAACAACAAACAGTGGTGGTTTTTTAAAAAGAAATTAAGGATTAATTTTTTTCTCTTTTTTTCTATCCTGAAATTTTTATTTTAGAATCTACCTATCACATTTTGAAGGAAAGGAACAGTGATGGAAAGGTAAATCCAAGAAGTTAAACAGGAGCTTGGGGGAAAACAGAGATAATATTTACTTATTTTGCTTTCTAAAGTAGTTGTTTGCTGAGCTGGAATTTGTAGAGCTCTTTGTGCATTTGCTGTGACTCCTGTACTGGTAGAAAAATGTCACACACATGTTTTTCCAGGGTTATGTTTTCAATGTGACCATCCAAAGTTAGGAATTTTGAGACTCTTAAAAAATAATGGACTCACTGTAAATAATCTTTAATTAGGTTTTAGTATGACCTGACTTAAGGATAATCCTAACTGTTGTTTACAACTGGGTTCTGAGGGCATTATTTTAAACTCCAGTAATTCTGGGAAATTTGAGAAAGTCGCTTCTTAATGGATACAAATCACTGCAGCTCCACCAACTTTCATTGACATCACTGACCCTTGGGTGTAGAGGGATCCCGCCAGCATTATGATTTCTGTGAAATGGTAGGAAAAACAAGTACAAAGAAACCCTGGGAGTCTGGACTCAGTTTCCATGAGTACACTGTTTTCACTCTTGGTGCTTTAGTCACTGTCTTCCTTCCTTTCCTCTGAAATCTGTCTCTGCTCCTGTTCACAGCATTTGTTTTTGTCTTTAACATCTCTCAAGATGCTGTTTTTCTTGCTTTCATTTCTCACATTACAACTTGATACCTTCCCTTTCTCTCCCAGTCCAGGACTGGTGTTTTTCCCCCACCGTTCAGATGGAACAGATGCTGGCAAGTTTAGCACAACCCCAGAAGTGAATGATCAAACCTTGGCTGTTTTTTTCTTCAGAAAGGAAATGCCTAGAGCTGGCAGGAGATGCCAAAGTGGTAGCAGTGAAAAACACAGGCTGTTTTTGCTCTGAGCAGGCTAAGCACAGACACCCAGCCGAGAACTCTGGTGCCAGTGCGGTGCAGCCACGGCAGCGAGGGATTCTCCCCTGCCCCTCTCCTCCTGCAGGTGATCCATAACTCATCCCCACGACCTTCTCCTTCAGTGTGCCCAGCACAGCAGCCACACCTCAGCCAGGAAAGGAATCCCTCATGGCAAAAGCCATGGTTGTGTAATCCTGGCCTGTGTCAGCTGGAAGGGGGAAGCAGCAGAAGGGAGAGCAGTTGAGCGAACGAAATTATGGTGCAGGAGATGGAAAGTGATCCGTGCTTCCTTTTTACTCATCCTGAAAAGTGAGAATAAGGCACACGTCACACAATGAAGGAGAATTAATTTAAGACTGATAAAAGGAAATATGTGCCTCGGGAGGACATTGCTTCAAATGCTCTTGCTGGCTTATTTCATGACTGCTAACTACTTTTAGTGGTGACAGTTAAATCAATGATAAAGGTAATCCACTGTCATGGTTTATGGATTTAGCAGAGCAGCTGTGGGAGATCAGGAAGGAGCTGGTCTTTGGTACAGACTGCCAGGGGCATGATAGATTTTTAGGACAAAAATGCCTTTTTCTCAAAGTATCAGATATTAGCACCTGCCAGAGATAAAATTTTCATGTGAGGTGAACGAACTTGACCATCACCTGCAATAAATACTAATTTCTTAATAAACATCTTATGTCATATGTAATATGTCTTATGCAGTGATAGTGGCTCTGAACAAAGGTCCAGCTAACTGGGCAGCTCATTCCAGCAGCAGACTGTGAGGAAAAGGGTGTAAAGACAGGGCAAGCATAGCACAATTCCTTTGTGATATTACCAGCTCAGTAGAGAGCAGACTGTGGTTAAGAGAATTTTTGACTGGCATTTGGGTCATTGTGTTTAACAGCTGCAGATGGGTCAAGCCTCCAAGAATTTGGCTAACCCTTTTTGGGATTCTTTTATAATTCTGGTCTTCACAGCATCCTGTGACAAGTGTCATAAATTCAATTTTGCATTGTGTGAAAGAAATACTTCCTTTTCTTCGTATTAGACCTCCAGCCCAATAGATTGGGTTGTGCTGCCTTCCCCTTGTGACAATGGGCCCAAATAATGCTCCTGGTCACATTTCCATGTTGAGTTGTCAGGATCTCTCTCATGTCCCTTCTCAGCTGAGGTGGCCAAGACTAAGGACTCTGCTGTAGTTCTCATCTCTTCTGTGTCTTCATGGATTGTTCTATATCCTCCTTGGTGGACACCCTGTGTTTGAGGCAGGGTTCCTGGAAGGAGACAGTCTTGTTCTCTTTTAATTCTGTAGTCATTCCTAAAGCTCTTTTTTTGCAGTGTTAACACCTGTTGAGGAGTAAGCTGGAATTTTCTCCAAACTCACTGACTGAGGTTTCCTTCCTGCCTGATGTTAATTTAGTGCCCCTGATGGTCTTAGTATGGCTTGGGTTGGTCTTTCTCACAGTCCTCACTATTTATTTGCTGCTGGTGAGTTTCATAGGTTATTTTATCTACCTGTCATTCAGTTTTCTGAGATTACTCTCCACCTGGTTGCAGCTGGATCTTTTACAAATATGTCAAATTGCTCAGGTCTTGACACGAATGGATTTGCAATGCCTGATCTCTCACTCAACAAACCTTGCTCTTTCCCATTCTATCCCACTTTTAGCAATCCTGCTTTTTGTTCTTCTTTCTGTCAATTTGCCTTGCCCAGCTTCCCAGCCCACAAGTTTCTGGATGACCTCTAAAGGCCCTTTTTTAAGAATGAATGTAACATTTGCCACCTTCCATTCCTGTGGTGCCTCGCCATTTCAACAGCTGCTGTGGTATTGTACTGAATAGGTCAGCAATTTCAAGTTCTGAGTTCCCTCAGAGCTCTTGAGTGAAACCGTCTGGTCCCAGCAATCTGTTAATATCACTTTTATAGTTTTATCCAAAAATCTCTTCTACTGGAGTTTTGGAGAGTTTCTGAGGTTTGTCCCCTGTGCAGCTGGAGAGGGGAACAGCTGGAGTGAAGTCAAGCAGAACTTCCAGGACTGGATGGATGTCTGCACAGCCAGAGGCTGAGCCACACAGACCACATGTGCCTTTTGCAGCTCAGACAGGTGACAAAGACGTGACAGCAGGGTGGGCACTGGGGAGTGCCCAGGTCAGCCCAGCAGCCCCCTTCTTATGAACTCCAGGGATGACCAAGCCTTTCTTCCTCACTGTACTTACATTCATGGAGCTGAATTTACAGATGGCTTCCTCAGCTGATGTAAACTGGCATTGCTAAATCAAAGCTAATGCAGCAACGCTGCTTTATGATATAAACATTATTAGCAGCACATTAAGGTCCAATATCCAGAGCCAGACAATCTCATCCTTTGTTTCTTCAGCCACTGAGGCAGTGAATTTAGATTCATTATTTTTGATGGAGCTTTTCCTGTATCATGCCAGGGTGCTTTTTTAGTTGTTCTGTCTTACATCCCTTTCCGCTACCCTGGGCAACTGGGTTTTTTTAACAGTCCTTGGTTTATTCTGTGACAAGAAAAATATCTTAGTCAAGAGCTGGAAGGGATTTCAGAAATTCTAGCTAAGTACCTTTTTTCCCCTGATCTTGCTGATTATTCCTTCCCCATTTCCTGGTAAGGTAACAAGATGTTATCATTTGGTGTGCTTGTCTACACACTTGATAGGTAGATGGGTATTTAGGGCTTCTCACAGCCATTATCTCCAAGCATCTGCTGGATTTCCAAACAGATCTGCTCCTGCAAGAAATATCTTGCAAAAACTGAGCTTTAAACCTTCCTGTTCATGCCACATAAAAAAAAAAAAAAAAAAAAAAAAAAAAAAAAAAAAAAAAGTAAAAAAAAAAAAAGTCATTAATCATTTGATTTTAGCTGCTTTTTCCTGGTTGCCTAATATTATTACTGCTGGGATACATTCACACTTTCTGCTCTTTGGACCCAGTGAAGGTAATTGTGCACTGGTCAGCTAAGTGTCTTCATAGCTTTTTCCTGTTCAACTCTTGTTTGGTAGCAGATGATTTTATTGAACATGTAAAATTAGATTTCCAGGAAGAGTTATGCATACGCCTCTGAAATCTATTTTCCATGAACATTTCTGCTTTCTGCTCATGAAAAGTGAGCACAACAAGAACAAGGACACAGAACCACCAAACTGACTGCAATGCTGGACAGATCAGACAGTTATTTATATGACCATTGCTGCTTTCCCTTTACTGGTATGTCAGAGAAAAACTGGGATATTTGAATTAACTTTGGGCTAGGGAAGTTAAAAACTCTCTGTGCACTTTGGATTTTGGGAGGGAAAGGGTGTCTCTCTGTCCCAGAGGGAAGAAAATCTTCCCTCTGGATTAGTTGAGGTAAGATGGTTTTAAAAGGCTACATAACGACTTCATAACAACTTCTGCATAATGTCTTCATAACGACTTTGACACAGAAATGTAGCCTTGGTTCTTAATTACTCAGATCTCTGTTGCAAACCTCCAAAGACAGACGGGATGAGTCGCAGGCATCCAGAGGATGTGGCCCTGTGGGTTGTGTTCCCACAGGAGGGGTGAGGAGCAGAGAGGAACAGGAGGTCTGACAGGACAAATGGCTCCAGGCCCCTCAGCCCACCTTGCACACTGACTGCTCTTGGGAAGGAGATCCCCTTCAGCTGTCCAGCTGTGCTCTCCAGAGCAAAGCAGGGAGATGCTGTGTTCCAGCCTGGGAAGATGAATATCAGAGTAGCAGGAGGGAAACAGGAATCCTGGTTCCCCCCAATGCCTCTTGTTTGTGCAAAGAGGTTCTCTGGGCAACTTTGGTGCATTCTCAGCCACCTGCCATCTGTGGCATGAGAGGTGGGAGAAGCTGGGATGCCCCAGGCAGCAGGAGTGGGGTCCTGTGATGGAGCTGTTGGTGCAACCAAGGTACAAGTTTGTTCATGCTGCTGGACCTGTAGGAATGGGGGGAAATTGTTTGTCCTCAAAAGGAAGTGAGTCATGTTGCTGCACAGAGGTCCACCTTACACATTTTGGGGTTAGTCACACACTTTCTCCCAGCTCCAGGTAGCAGACGCAGAGGTGCAGCAATGCCTGGTTGTTCTTCAGCACAGACTCTGTTTCACAAGCCCACAACCACCCTCCTGGTCTCCAGGTGGATCCACTTCTGTGCATGCAGGACCCTGCTAATTGGATTCAATAACTGGCTTAACAATGTAAATGCAATCAAGTCACTGGCTGCACTCAGCCCTCGAGCCAGCAGGATTAACCAGTTCCTCAGGGCAGGATGTGCCCTTACACCTCGATTCTCCACTCAGCAGAGCAAGAGCCAGGCACCCCAGCAGCACGTCTCGCACTGGTTTAGCTGGCTGCTGCATTCCAGCTGCCATGGATGCCTGCATGTCACAGCCACAGGGGCAGACCAAAGGTTGGGGTTTTATTTGCCTGCTGTGTGTTAGTATTTGGGTTTTTCCTGGTGTCCAGCACATTTGTCCAGGGCTTTAACTGCTTTGGAGCTGATTGCAGCAAGGCTGATGGGCCAGCACATGGCTTCCAATGCCACCACCAAGCCTTGCCTGTGAACTGAGCTGGCTTTCACCTGAGTTTGTGATCTCTGAGATCATACTTTCAGGTGCATGTTGTTTGCTGGAGGAGCTAAAAGGATAAAAGCTTCCAGTGTTACCAGTTTTTTTCCCTGTCACGCCAGCCGTTACCAGAGCTGATGAGGAAATCACAGCAGCTCCTAATTGCTGTCTGGAGAAGACCTTGCATGTCCAGACCATCCCAGTCACTCCCTTACCTGCTCAAGTCCTGTTGCATCATCGAAATAGGACTTGGCTCCAGTGTCAGAGAGAAGCCTTCCCTCTCTTTGCAGAGGTGAGCTGTGTTCCTCTGACATCCTCATGTGCCAGCAGCAGGGGCTGTGCTGGAGCAGGAGTCAGGGAGAACTCATCTTCCTACAGCTCACCCCTAGGGCCAAGCACATGCCTGGTCTATGAGGGACTGCCTTCTGAAAGGATTGGAGCTCTTAAAACTGCAGACAGGTGGGAATTTTGGAGTGAGCTAACCCAGGCAGGTTAGGGGTACAATTAAACATTTGCAGGAAGCTTTGCTGTTCCCTCAGGTGCAGAGAAGGGAAGGGCTGAGATTTTGATGCCAGAGCAAAGGGTGGTTTGTGTCCTGGTGGCAGGAGGGGGCTGTGGCAGGGGAATAGGAGAGCTGCCTCTGCAGGATGCTGCTCAGAGCTGGTGGCTGGCAGGGCAAGGTGAGGGATCAGGTGTGACTCTGGCTGTAGCTGTGCCCAGTCCAGCCAGAGCAGCACAGACTAACTCACCTCCTTTCCCCTGGCTGATAGGCATCTCCAGGAGTGGGAATGCACATGTGCATCCACACCTGTGTGCCCGAACACATGGATCCATGGAGTGCTCTGAACACCCTGGGTTGTGTTCAGAGCCTGACTCAGTGCCATTTCTCAGTACCACACAAAATTATATTCCCAGAAGTAATAATGGCACTCTCAGGAGCTCTTTCTTTGCCTAACAGACTCGTTGATTATTGCTTATTGTCAGTCCTGCCAGGTAATGAGAGGCTAATAAGGCTTTGCAAGACTCACTAACAATAAGGGAAACTTTTCCTGGGGTGAGTTTTGGGAGGGGGAAACCATAGGCAGGCAGGATGGATGCCCTTTGCTGGAGTGTGATGGGCAGCTGTTGGCACCCAGGAGTTCCTGATGCTCTCAGATGGATCAGGAGGGTGCTGAATTGTGGTGACAGAGAGCACAGAAAAGCCTGAAGTGGGGCACTCCATCCTTCTTCCTTGGAGAGTTGAAGGAAGGTGGAAATGGGAGCTTAGAGAAGTTGTTGGTGGGTTTGAACCCTGACTTTTGGCTGAGCCATCAGAAGTGATGTGCAGGCATGTGTGTGCATGGGTATGAATGAGAGCTTCATTTCTCAGGCAATAAGAGAAGAGAATGTCTCATGCTTGCTCTCTCACATGCTGGAAATCAGGTTCCTGCTTCCTAATGCTGATATTTTACTCATGTGAGAAGAGGAAGGTTTGAGAATTGAAAACCTTGAAGGGATGAAGTTAAGAGTATTAAAATCTAGCAGGTGGCTTGTGTGCATTATTATAAGCCAAAATTATCCCAGTTTTTTTAACCATTTAATCTTTGTTTGTTTCTTTTTTTCTGTACTGTGATTTTTTAAATTTGTAGTGCTGGGAAAAAGGCCTAAATTTTGTTGATCTTGGATTAATGTCAATAGACTTGTGTGCCCTTCCTTCCCATGAAAATTCCCAGATGGAGATCCTCAAAAGTCAAACACTGGAAGAAGAAAAAACAGATTCTGGAAGGCCCCAGAAGCCACTGAGCCTAGTCTAGATGAAGTATTTTAGTTATGAAGAACAACAAAGTGACACAAATGTCTCAGGTTTCTTCCCTCACCCTGTAAATAGGACATGGGCTGGGTGGTGAGGTGCACCCACAAGTCAGATCCCAAATCCATGGGTGAGGAAAGCACTTTCCACACTACAATATGAGTAGTTATTCATGTAACACATAGGTCAGTGTGGTCACCCAAAGCTCCCACATACATGGATATGGGTGTTTCCATTTATGATGTTGCCCCAGCCCTCTTCTGGCACAGGTCTTGTCACAGAATCCCAGATTTATGGGTGGAAACAACTTATGAGGTCATCTGAGACGTCCCTCTGCTAATGCAGATTTATTCCCTCCTGCCCATTTTCCAGCACTTGGTCCAGTCCATTGTTCAAATGACTCAAGCATCCTCTGCCTCCCTTGAGGGACATTTGGGAGCCTAACAGACCTTGCTGTCAGCATTTCACTTCCCTGCTAAAGGTTCTTCTGCCTAATGTAGTTACTTACTCTCTCTGCAGAGCAGTGATGAGGAACAGGGCTGGAGGAAGAGGACATTTATGTCTTACTTATTCAGCTAATTCCTGTTATCCTATTTTTGATGGCCCTGCCAGTCCTGTTCTCCCTGGTGTTTATCACCTCACGCTCCTCTCCCAGGAGTGCTCCAGCTTCACCTGGGATGTGTGGTGAAGTGCCTGTGAACTTTGGAGGGGGTAGAATCGAGCCAATACCTGCACAGATGCACTTCTCCCCACCTTGTTTGCATTCTGAACAAATCCCTTAAGCCTTGGCACGAACATGGTGCATCCGCAATGATATTTGAGAGTGAGACTGTTCAATTTGAGTGGAAGTCAGAAAATAACAACTGTTGGTAAGGAATTTTGATGCTCTATTGAAATTAACATTTCCCTCTTCTCCCTTTCATTAGTTACAGCTAAGTGATGGGAAAGAGAAAAAAGGATGCGAAGTTCAGGCTGGAAAACGAGCCATGAGGAAGTCAGGAAATTTAAAAGGAGTGTAATAATAATAGTGGGGTTTCCCAAACAACATGAACTTGGAGTTATTCCACAGCCCAAGTACTTCATGTTATAACAAGAACTTCTATCTGATCCTGGTCTTTGCAGGATGAGATGCCTCTGCAGCCAAGGCATACAATTTAAAAGGAATGAGAATGTTGCTTGTTTGCTGGGTGTTCTACATTGTCAAGGTGGTGGAAAAGGCCTCCACATAGAGGACAGCCATGTTCCAGATGTGTAGAGGTTTAACTTTACTGAGTGACAGAATGGGAATTCACACTCTGATCCCTCCTGCTCAGTCCATGCCCTTTCTTTGCCAGCAGTTCACCACCACTCCTGTTTCCAAAGGTAACTCCCCAAACCCTCTGGGGCACCAGCCCAATGCTTTTGGTGAGCATGGAGGGGAAAAAAGCTCTGAATTGTCTTAGCTTACTAAAACTCTTGCCAAAAAAAAGAAAAACAAACCCAACATACAGATTTATTTTTTGTGGGTTTTTTTGTAAACCAGGTCATTTTTAAAAGTTATCTTAGAGCGGAGAGAGGCAAACAGAGATGGTCACAGCTGGATGGAGGGACCTGCATGTACAGCAGAGAGGAGAGCAGGAGGGCACCTTTTAAGTGAAAGCTGCTTCCCCAGGAATTACAATACAGAAATATAGCCAGAGTTGATGTTGCCAGGTCAGTTTTAGCTTTGGGGGGGGGGGGTTTGGGGGCTTCTAGGTATTTGATATAATGTGGCATATTGACAGTAGTCATTTCAGCATGCAGAACATCCTGGTAGAGCTCAGTACCCACCCTTGACTTATTTTCTAGGCTGCAGGGTTAGAGAAGGAAGGATGCTCTTGGAAAGGCTTCAGGGAAGGCAGCGAGGAGAGGGGATGAGGTTACACTGCACAGGGTCTGTCACAACTGACTGAACAGTCACAGAACAATCCAGGTTCTTGATTACGCCAGTGGCATTAAATACAGTAATTAAGGAAGAAGCTTGTGTGAAAGGCTTTAGTTATTGGCTTCATACATCACCAGCCTTTTTTGTGTGTTTTCTTTTGTTCCTTTTGTCTGCATGCACCACAAGCTTTCTATGCTCTTCCACCTGTGCTCTGCAGATCTCTGCCATCTTGTAGCCAAAGGAACAGAGAAAGGTGAATGGAAAAGGCAAGCTTTTATGGGGACGGCGGGCTTGGGGGAGCTTTCAGCACAGATTTGGACTGTTTCAGACCTGCAGTAAAGCAGGTTTCTGTCCATCTGGTCCTGCTTTATGGGACCATGTGACCTAACTATCTCTATTCCAGCCTCACTTTTATGTGACCCTGCAGTCTTGGGTTTGCATGTTGTCCTCCCTACAAATCCTAGTGATTTTTTTTTGTCTCTCTGTTGTTTTTTTTTAATGTTATTTTATCACCTTGTCTTTTTTTTCTTTTTATCTAAGACAAAAAAAAACCCAAACAAACAAAAAAGTTCATCAAAAAAGAAACTAAATATTTCTTGTTCCCTGGAGGATATTTTACATTGTCAAAGTGGTGGAAAAGACCTCCACATAGAGGACAGTCATGTCCCTGACGTGAAGAGGTTTAAGAGTAACATTCTGAAAAATGTCCCTTTGGGGCTTTTTGCTAAATATATCCTAGCCTAGTTTTGCCCCAGAAGTTTTCAACAAGAAAAAAATTCATTTTCTATGTACCTGTGCACATGTCCACAAGGAAGCTAATCCTTTCTAACACACCACACCAAAGTCATCAGCTAAACAATCTTTTCAGCACAGCCTGGTAAATAGAACTGGAACCACCATTCTCCAGCACAGACTTGAATGAAAAGAAAAAAGATTATGCATGACCTGTCTTGGATCAGACTGTGAAGAATGAAGCGGATCTGATTGATGCAAACTCCATGTGAGAGGTGGTGAATATGTATTAGTTCAGTGCATTACCCTGTTCGTGGTTCTGAGCTCCTCTTTGTCATTACTGCAGGCTTGAAGGTGGTTTGTGATTAAAGCTTTCGTTAGGCTCCTTGGAGAGATTTCCTAAAGTACACATGCAAATGGCTTTCTCTCCAGCTTTTCAAGGTCACCTGCACAAGCCTTCACCCCACCTTTCCCAGCCTGGTGCTGTCAGCTTGGTGTGGGCAGCACTTTGGGAGATGGGGAAGGTGTGACACTGCCTGTCCAGTGCCACAGGAGTGGCTGGACCAGCTGTGCCCCAAACCCACAGACACCCACTGGCATGGTGGCACCTCACATGTGCTGAACACACTGGTGCTGGAGCCTTCCTGCCAAACCCAGCAGCCACAATGAAATCGTGAGTGCTGCTGCAGGCATCAACCCACCACACTCTACTCCTCTCACTCCCCACCAGAACAGTCTTTTTCTTTCAGCCACTCTGCTTTGGGCTGCCAGTACATGCTGTGGTAGAGCAGTGTACCTGTGACCCTTTCCCGCTGGCTTGGCTCATGGGTGGGCATGGCAGAACAGTGAGATGGGGCTTCCTGGGTAGCCCAGAGCCAGGTGCCAGAATGCCCCCCAGCACCTCAGGGCTCTGAGGGAACACAGCAGGGTACAGATGCTCCACACCAGGCAGAGGGGGCCTTTTCCCAGGAAAACAGGCTGCTGGTGGAGAGAGAGAGACAGCCTTGCTGCCCTCCCTGGCATGCCATTGCCAGGGACAGCACCAGAAGGAAATCCTCACAACAGATCACCTCTGCCCAAGAAACGATAAAAAAAAATCAAGCCTTCTCCATAGCCCTGAACCAGAACACAGATCTGGCATGTGGATGTTCTGTGCCCTTCAGAAAGCATTTATTAATGGGATGAGATACACAGACTTGTGCCAGAGCTGGCTTCTTTGGGAGTGGGCAGCACACTTGGAGAGCTTGGCATGGTCCCCATGGAGTGGGAAGAGCACGGCTCCCCAAGGGCTTCCTGAGGGAGAGGATCTGGGCTCTGCCATTCCCACCTTGGAGCTCCTTCCCCAGCAGATTCCTGCTGCCATCAGGGCTGCTTAGTCAGGCTTAGCAGTAACAGTACCCTGTTGAAGGAATGAGCTTGTTTTCCATTTTGTTTGTCACTGCACCTGCGATGACAAAAAATTCACCGTGTGGAGCACCTCAAATAACGCGCATTTCTCCAGAACACACCGTCACTTCTGGGAAAACAATAATACAAATTACAGGGGCTTTTCAGGACAACCAGGGCAGCACAAAGAACCCTCTGTGCTGATCTTCTGGTGGGTGTTGATGCCTGGCATTGCAAGGGGTGGGGGTGGAGGGCACAAATGTCTGTGGAGACCCAGCTGTGGCAGACCCTGCAGAGCCACATCTGCAGCATAAGGACAGCAGTCAAGAAATAGGAGGTTTGACTCTGTTTGACCCTGTTTGACTCTGGATCCTGATAGCATTTCCCTTACCAGCTCAGAGAGTAACACAGCTCACTGCTGACTTACAGATTTCCATTGCTGTCCCCCTGTTCCCATCCTCCTCATCCAGGGAAGGGTCTCTCCCCAGTGTTTTTCTCTGGGACTGATCACTCACATCATTAACCCTGTTTTCAGCTGCCCCTGATCCTCCAGCAGTAATTTGAGGGAGTTGTACTGCTCTGTACGCCAGGGCAGATTTTGCCTGATGGGCTCACCCTACCCCTTTTTCCCTGCAGTATCCTCAGTGTTGCTTCTTATGACTACAGATATTTGAGTTGCTTGATCTGACTGAGGCACTGGAGAGAAATAAGATGTTCCTCGTGATCTCTAAAAGTCTCTCTCCCAAGTTAATACTGTTACCTAAAGGATTTCTACCAGTTAGACCCAGCCAAAAGCTCAGGAAACTTTTCTGTTTGCTTTCCCAGCCTTCACTGTATAACCACTGAGCATGTATTATCCAGGTCCTTTCCTCAGAATGTTTTTATTACTGAGGAATTCACACAAGTATTTTGTGCTGCATTAGTGCCAGACTAGTGATCCTTTCTGAGGAAAGTCAATTTGATTGCATGAACTGATTGAGCTGGACAGGTCAGCCAAGCAAGGTGAGCAGGCTCTAGGTGAACGTGTTTCTCATATTGTTTTGGTTCAGCCAGAAGCCCTGAACACAATGACTCAGAGAAAAGGAGGAAACAAACCCAACTTCATGGTGACCCTTTCAGCTTGTGGACTGTCTGGAGATCAGCTAAGAACACTATTTTATCTGCACTCATCATAAAAGCAGGATCAGAGCAAAAAAGCAGGTCCTTTCTTTCTTCCATCACTGCTTATTTCCTTCCTGAAGCGATAATCCTCGGAGCCATCACAACTGGTTGCTATGGAAGTGACGGAAGGCACAAAAGCACAAAGAGAAGATTACGGTTTCAGGTAAGAAAACAGCAGTGAGCACAGACAAGCTCCTAAAAACTTGTTTGGCTCTGAGGAGCAACAGTGCAGAGAGGCATTAGAGGACTCTCTCTGTTCTGCCATATTTATGTGTTAGCTCCAGCACCACAAGAGCAAAGTAGCAGATTAGAGCTAAAGAAGTTACACATAAGTAAATAGAGAGGGGGTTGGAAGGGCTGAGGGATGGGCTCTGTGGGGAAGCTCTCTGCAATGTAAAAGCACCCTGGAAATCTGGGCTCATTTCTCTCATACTCAGATCTCACAAAAACCAGTCAGAAACTCCTTCAACCCAGCAGCCAAAGCTGGATCCAGTTTTTTCTGCAGAACTCCTGAAACTGATGCAATGACAGACATCCATTCATGTGTCCTTTGTCACTGAAAGAAGGATCTAAAAAATATTGGAATCATAGAATATCCTGAGTTGGAAGGGACCCACAAGGGTCATCAAAGTCCGGCCAAAAGGAGATGGCTTTATTGAAGGAGTACACTTTATTCTACTCAGGGATATATTTGAGAAAGATCCCCAAAGAGTGGTTATGTGAGAGTGAGGGATGTCCTTACCAAACCCACAAGCAGAGCAGCTGTCCTGGAGCCCAGATCTGTGGCAATCAAGGAGTTTGGGGCAGGGATTTGGGATAGGCAAGCACTGTCAGCTGCTCAGAGAGCTTAATTTCTTTCCTTTCAGTTCAATCCTGCCTTGCAAGGGCACTGCTGTGAGTTGTGGCAGTTTGATGAAAGCGGGACAGGCTCGACAAGCATTTGCACATAGTCCTGCTCAGCAAACATCTCCCTCAGACACAGCTTGTGCTCCCAACACGGCGGTACCTGAGGAGCAAAGTGGTGCTTTGCAGGAGCAGACGCTCAGGCAGCAGGGCCAAAGTGGCTGCAGCCCTGTCTGCGCTCTCACCACGTGTGGTTAAGCCCAGGTCAGAGGGTAAAGCCCCAGAGATTATGGTAGAAATGCTTTACGAGAACTCAGGTCATCCTTCCTTCTCCCTCACCCAGGGCCTGTAACACTACACCCGTGTCTAGGTGGAGAATATAGCACTCTTGGGCTAGATGGGGTCTGAAAATATATTTGTTAAAAAAAAAAAAAAAAAAAAAAAAAAAAAAAAAAAAAAAAAGCCTGTTGGCACAGCTCAGGGAAACTGTGCTAGAAATAACTGTGCTTATGCAGAGCTGTCAAAAACAGGCTGTCGCCGGTGCCGCTCGGACGGGAGCGCGGCCAGGGCCGCGCTGCCCGGCGGGAGGAACGGGCCGTGGCGGAGCTCTGCCTTTGTCTCCACACCGAGGAGGATACTTTGGATTGAAAGCCAGGGAGGTGTTTTCGCTGCTTGCAGAGGAATTTCCCCACTTGGCAGCTCGGGAGGATCGCAGCCCTTCCGGCTCCAGCCTCAGCCGCGGGCGGGCCGGAGGTGGGAGAGGGCGGCCGAGCCCCCACTGCTGAGGCACAGCAGAGAGGTAACCCCAGATGAGCCCTGAGGGGGACATTTGGCAGAAAACTCCTCCGTGGATTTTTCCACTTACACAAACTGCGTTTAATTAGGCCGGACAATTTTAGGAACTCTCAGAGGTTGGCCGGTGGTTTTCTTTGGCCAGCAGCAGTAGGACCCATCCTGTGAAATGCCCGGTCAGAAAAGCCAGCTACGGGGTCTTAGGTGCTAAGCTGAAAGGGGGAAAAAAGCAGAGCAGCCTTGTAGAAATTTGAGTCATGCCATGGTTAATTACACAGACCCAATAAAACAGCTAATTAACACTACAGTTGTGAAATAGATAAAATAAATAAGGATGTTTGACATTTATGTGATTGCAGGAAAGCAAAGGCTGATAGACCATAACAGTTCACATGTACAGTATCAGGCTAAAAAGTGAGACCCTTTTCATCTTCTGGGTCTTATAAAAAAAAAAAAAAAAAAAAAAGTCAGAGAGAGCAAAGATGACTGTGACTGTATCCCAGGGTACAGGCTGTTCCTTGTTTCCCAGTGCTGACATACAGTCGTGACAAGGAATTATATATTGCATTCATCACGCCTGCTCTCCAGGCATGATCCCCAAATAATTAATCCTTTTAGTTTGCAGTAGCTGCCATCTGGCCAGTTTCCAATCAGCCTGGCTTGTTTTACTACGGAGCTGCCAGTTTGCCTGTGCTCATGTGGGCATGGATTGCAGTTTGCTTGCCTCAGGTGCCTGGGATTTGTATTTTTTTAAATTGTAAGTTTTAGATATGCCACGTGCTGCCCCAACACAGAGAACAAACCAGTCTTTGCCTCAAAACACTTAATGTCCAGAGGGAGAAGGAGGGGGAGT
Source organism: Cettia cetti (assembly GCA_013401135.1). Classification (NCBI taxonomy): domain Eukaryota; kingdom Metazoa; phylum Chordata; class Aves; order Passeriformes; family Sylviidae; genus Cettia; species Cettia cetti. Next base: position 28,807 of record VZUI01086991.1, read on the forward strand.
TGATGTACATAATACACGGAGCAAGACCCAAGCAAACCTTTTTGTTTGTTTTGTGTTAAAAAACTGACTCTGAATAAAAGGCTCAAATAAAATCCAGCTTGTTTTTTTTTTTTTTTTTCCCCTCAGTCCTCTTGGTACTACAGTGCAAACATGGCAAAGAAATTAGAAAAGGAGAGAAAATTATTTTGACACTACGAGTCTGGAGAAAGGTGATGAAACAGAATTCAGTTTAAAAGAAGCAAAGTTGTCTTTGCTCCAACGTGTCTGACCTGCCTTATGGTGGGCAACCCTGTGGGTGGAACTGATGTTCTGCTGTCCCACAATGGGGACATCTGGACCTTCTTGGAAGGGGCTCTCTAGAATCATCCTCAGACCCCACACAGCAGAGGACCCTCTCAGGGCTTTGCAGGGACCTGAGATGAAGCTGTAAAACCCATAAAGAGTGAATGCCTGTATGTTTCTGAAAATAATCTGGTTTGTGGAAAGTTCATGGGTTTACTTTCATAGTTTCTGCGAGATCCATACTCTCCAGTGCTCTGCCACTGGTCCTGGGTCAGGCAGAAGGTGGAGGTGACCTTGGCTCTCAAGCTGCTCCCTGCTGTGGTCAGTGTGCAGCCACATTTGCTTGCTGTTTTCAGAAGAGCTCCACAGCAGACCTGGCAGGTTTAGAATGCTCTGTGGATCTTTCCAGGCTTGAGCTATCACACTGCCTGGATCCAAGGGAATTTGGGTAGCTGTCCAGATGAATATCTGCCCAGTGGTGGCATCTACTATGCTTAAGCCAGAATCCTGGTTTAAGGGTACTAAGGGAATGTAGAAGAGAAGGAGTTATGGAGAAATGTTTCCAAAAATCTCAGGACTGAAGGAAAAGAAACAAGAAAAATGTAGCTGAATGTTTTGTGAACGTACCCCTAAGTGAGTATCCTCCAGTCTCCATGACTGGAAAACATGCTGTGGTTCTCCATGGTGCAGTTCTTTTCTAAAAAGGGGCATTTGATATGAAAATTAAGATTCCATGGAGACCACTTGGGTGACAAATGAAAATGGGTGTATTTTCATAGCTGTTTTTCTGTCTCAGACTGAAGTTAGAACCTTACTTCCTTAGGCCACCTGGCCAGTAGTGAGAACCAAGGTACTGCTGGATAAATCAGGCTCCTGGTGACACCTGAAGAAGCCATTGTCATCAGCACAGACTCTGCTAGGGTGGGGCTGCTGTGGAGGATTTCAGTAAGTTGTTCTGCTGGGGTGGAAGTCAAAGAAGAAATTTTACCCGACTGTCTCTGGTGTACTTTATCCCTTTGCATGGGAAACAGAAAAGAAACACCCAAAGCTTTGCTCCTCATTGCATTTTTATGATCACAGTCTCCTAACAGCATTAATCCCATGGGAGGAGATCAGTAAGCATCTTTACAGGTCTGAGTAACTGGGACAGAGCAGCTGCATCAGAATTCAGATTAACAGCTGCTCTGTCAAGGTAAGACTCTCTCTGAAGTTCACTTATAATTGGAATAGTTGGGGTAGGTGGATAAAGCCTCCAGATGCAGTAACCGTCTTTCTTTTTTTTTTTTTCTGAAACTTTATGTATTTCCATTGAAAACCCTGAAATTTCTAACTTTTTAGACTTCTCAGTGGCCACCAGTCCATTACCTGAATCTGTATCAAAGCTGTTCAACCTAAATTGTCTCAGAAACCAACTTGTGATGCTCATGGGCTTCCTTTGAAAAGAAATAATGAAAGATTACTTGCTTTACACACACACACACACACACACACACACACACACACACTTGCACATTAGCACATGAAATTCCTGGCTGCTAAATCCCAAACTACATAGCAGCACTTTATAGCTATCAGATGAACTGTTATATAGCTGGATAACAACATTTCTCAACTCAGGAACTCTGTTGGAGTTGGGTGGATGTCAGATATTCTTCCTCTGAGTTGGCTGCAACTGTCTTCTGTGAAAGAGATCCTTTATTTTTAAGGTTATAAAGAAACAGGAATTAAAAACTAGCTATGAGCATGCTAACACCAGAAGAACAGCACATTCTTCCAAACAAAGACATGAACTGGTCAGATCAGCACTGCCATTAACTCTTTTCTCCTCCTAACTTTCAGGTTCGTGCTTGGTGAATCCTGTGCTGCCAAAAGATGTTTGGAAAAGAGCCTTAGGATGCAGGAATGCAGAGAGCAGCTCACAGGCATGATGGAGCTGCCACCCAGACCCTAGGGATGGCCAGGCTCCCTTTTCCAGCTTGCCCATCCTTCTACCCAACATCTGATTTGTCTGCTTTTTTTCCCATTGAAAACTTTATTTTGTAGTTAAAAATAAGCCTCAAGGGTTAATTCTTTCTTGTTTTCATGATTCATTCAAATGTGGGTGTTACATTGTTTTCCCTGGATTGGGTACTCCCTTCTTTTTTCCCCAAGCAGAGCTTTGCTGTCATTTCAGTCCCTACTGCCACAGTTCTCACAGCATGTTTGTTCACCAAAAAGTAAATGCTCTGTTAGGAACAGAAATCCTTTTTCAAAAAAACAAAAGAACAAAGAAATAGAGTTTTACAGAAGTGAAGGTAAATTATATTTATAAAAGGGCCTCACAAAAAATTTGTTTACCAGCCCAGTGGTCTTGCTGCCCAAGACATTTTTTTGTTGTTGTTGCTGTTGTTATATTGGCTGGAAACACCTTTGTGCTCTTAAAGCTTTAACAAACACCTCCAAACATCTCTGTGGCTTGTCAGCCTACTTTGGTGTTACAGATTTCTTCCAAACTACTGATTTTTCTGGTAGAAAGAAGCATGCAAGGTGCAAACCCAGCACAGCCAGAGGAGCAGGTGAGAATAGAGCTTTCACAAGTAAAGGCTTATGAACACCCAGGCTGTGAGAGAAGGAAAAAAATTAAAAGTTTTGGGATGTTTTACAGTATCTAATGAGATCTCCATCTCTGCCTGAAGGTAAATGGGTCACTGCTGGATGAGGAATTTGGCTGCACTTTCACACAGTCTGACAATTGGGAAAGTGCTGTGTGCCACCCCCTCACCTTCCCAGACCTGCTCCTCTGTAAAAAATATAAATGTAGGGGTGAGAAGGGGAAGTTTTCAAACCTTCTCCTTCTCCTTTTTTGGGCAATCTCTGACAGTAATCTCAAGCACGAGCTCTCTTCTTTCCTGAGAAGTCTCATGGAAATCCGAACTCGTGCTTCGGAAGAAGGGGGAGCTGGAACCTCTTAGCAGCAGATGAGCTGCTTTACGCTTTGCATTAAGTAATGAAGGGGTATAAACAAATTAGCCTCGTTGTCTGGGGCTTTCCCGTGCGTTTCAGTCGGGGCTGGGTTCTCCCCAGAAGGACAAGCACAGGCGGGATACCCGGGCAGCAGCAGCAGCAGACAATCGTCGCCAAATCTGTGAGAGAGGGTGTGGAGCGCTGAGGCGATGGGAGCAGCAGGAAAAAGCACTAAGGAAACGCTGAGGCTGGCGTGGACATACAGATTAACCAGCCAGGAGCTGAGAGTGTGTCCAGGGCTACAACACTGGTGTGGGGAAGCTGCAAAAGTTTACTGAAGTAGCGAGTGATTAATGGGAATGGTCAGATAGCAGCCTGGGAATATTTATATAACTGACTATCCCTTGTAAATAACTCCCATTATCCTCAAATACTAAGTTACCTTCCTTCAAGCCTAATTGAATGGACATTTAAGATGTTTAATTTAGTGTTTTCCCCATATGACCACGGGATATTTTCACCCTCTCATTCTCTGGGGGGAGGAAACTGATTCAGCATCTTCCCTTTCTCCAAAGCAGTTCCTCCCATTTATAAAGTGTCTGGAGGCCACGAGGAGTTTTCCTGGTAAAAATGAAAGAGCTGTTGCTACAACAAACAACTTGTTCCCTTTTTGCCTGCTTAGGCCCTCGGACACACTTTGAATATGAAAGCATGTGGTGGTGATGATGATGCAAGAGGTCACTAAGAATGCTCATACCCATTAATTACAGAAGTTTAAATAACATGTAATACATCCTTGATCTGGAAGCCAAACTGCAATAAATTAAAAATAACAAGAGCAAAACTCTGGTGTGAAACGTTTCAGGGTTTGGTTTTATTTTCCTCCAGTGTGACCCTTTCACACACACTACTTTGTTCTGAGTCAGCAAAAGGCAAGCTCAGACCAAAGACTGTTTCATCTTCAGGGCAAAGTTTTTCCCTACATCTTTCCTATTTAAGTGTACACAGTATGAAACAACAGCTCTATTCTAAAATTAACACACTGCCTAACCTTTGAAAATATCATTACATTTCAAAATGTTTTTCTCCCTCAATCATTTTTTAAATAGAATTTGTCAACCAGAGTCAAATTTGTAAGTATTTAAATATGTAAATGATACTTATCTCTCCCATCTCCGCTTTTTTATTATTTGTCACGTTCAAAAAACATTTTGTTCGGCTCTGACTGTTTGTTGCTCAAGTTCTTATATGTAGACATGGTGGTCTGCTCCAGTACAGGGTGTCCCTTGGTAGGAAACAAAACAGGAGGTCTGGCTTTGCCTTCCCTTCATCGAATAATTTCACCCCAAGACCTGACCTTATTAGACAGTGTGTGGAACTCATCTGATGCAAAAGAAAGAGAAGGGAAAAAATAAAGTTAGGGCTTGATTTTTTATTTTCCCCTATGAAGAACTCTTGAAAATAACATACTGGATGCTTTGGGGGTTTTCAATCAAACACAGAAAATCATACCCTGAATGTTGACCTTTCAGGAAAGAGTTGGTAATAACAAAGCACTTTTTGCACAACTGATAGTTTGGGCCAAAAGAAGTGTTTTGTTTGTTTTGTTTCATTGGGTATTTTTTAATCCAGTTGTAGAAAGTGTGGTGGTTTGATTACCAGTTATAATTATTACTTTTTATTATTATTATTTCTATCAACAGCATCCAGATCAGTTCTTTACAGGCCACAAATCCCATTATTGATCCCAACCTCAGGCTTTGGACAACGGCTGTAAAGTAGAAGTTCCAGAGGAAGGTGCTGATTGTTGCAGGTGGATCAGAGGGTCCCAGGCTGAGAGAACATTTGAGTGGTGGGCTCTCCTTTGCCAAACACTGGAGAGAAGTGAACTGATTCCAGTGACTAGAATTGTGGGTTTTGTAGAGAGATTGGGAAGTCTCTGAATCTTGGGAAGGTGCAGGAGCCCAGTGCTGACACTTTGGAAGTTTGTTGGCATTGGGCTGCCTTTGTCTTGCAGAATTTCCCACTCCACCAGAGCAAAAGTGCAAAGGGGAGAGAGAGAAAAACAAATGGGAGGTGCAGAGGAGAGGGGGTGGAAGCCAGGATCTGTGTCAGACTGGCAGGAGCAAGGCCAGACGTGGTAAGAAGTGGGTGCTCCATAAATTCCCCGTACATGTGTTTTGGGTGGGTTAATAGCTTGACTCAGCACAGAGGACAGACAGATTTCCTTCTCCAGCACAGCTTATGAGCACAGACCGAGCTTTTGATTCACACTTTGAGTGGGTTAGTTTCACAAGTCTTCCAGTGAACCTTTGAAATTGGATAAGAGCAAAACCATAGTAAAAAAGGGCTCCTTGCATTTCTGAGCACATAACTGCTGCTGTTTCATTATGATCTAATGTTTCATTGACCAAACCTTGGCTTGGGAAATAGCAGAGAGACGTGGTAAAATACGATCCCTGAATGACTGATATGTCGGGAAGAAGAGAAAAAAAAAGCAAGAACTGTGAAGCAAAAAAAGCTGGTATTTTTGTAATTAAAGTGTGACCTTTTCACTTTAAATTTATTACTGCTCTGAACCTGAAACTACCAAAAACTAAACAGTAGCAAGCACGGTGCCTGGGTGCCTCAGGAATGGAAATGTGATACCAAATCCCTCATCCCAGGCTGATTTAGTCCTGACTATAAATCTGGATTCTTCATAGGTGGGATATTATTGGCCACCTCCCAGGCAGCCCTTGAGGATGCTGAGAATGGAGCAGATGAGCTGCATGGGCCACTCAGATGTGGCTCATCTGCACAAACTTTAGCACAACTCAAACTTTTTCTGCTTCTGAGTTGTTCGTGGTGGTGGCCTGTTTCACAACAGGGATTGTCACCAGATACCCCAGTATGAACAGCTTAAATGCAGCCCAGAAAACCTACCCACTGCACCTCTGGCTTTTTAAACAACAGAAAGCTGAAACGCTCTGCAAAGGGCAAATGAGGACAGGGGAGCTGGAAAGTGGCTGTTTCTTGATGCCATTTTACTGCTAAATGCCCCTGTCTCTGGAAAACCAGAAGCTGCCTCCGTGAGTGAGGCACACATTCCTTTAGATAAGCTGAGAAAATAATCTTCCTGAAAGCTGGCCAAATGTGTTACAACTACTGCCTTGGCTGGTATTTTAAAAGCTACCTGTGTTTAAAATGTTCATGCAGTTCCTTCAAAGAGCAAGAGCCACCTGCAGCTGTGCCACCTAAGAGGGGGGAGCTGCAGAATTAAAACAAAACCTACATGAGTTTCCAGCCCTTGTGACCATGACTGGGAAGTTTAGAAATTTGACAGCATGCACCTCAAGAGCTCAGAGGCTGGAAGGCAAGGAGATGATCTGCTGTTTGCCACCTTCTAATATTTCCTAGCTTTTAAACCAACAAGGAGCCTTGCTTATGATTTTGCAGAGCTGTCCAGCTGTTTTAAACTCTGTGATGAGCTTTGGAAAGCAGCTGAACCCACCAACAAACTTCACACATATCTGAAGAAATAATGCAATAAATCAAGAGCATGCCCCTAATGCCCATGTTGAGGCAAAATAACATTTACAAAAAAAAAAAAAAAAAAAAAAAAAGTCTTCAAGACTGAAGTAATGGGTACAGGAATGCTGTTGTTGTTTTTTTGTTCCTACGCACATGCCTTTGGTGTGAGGTAGTGTTTGTACTTTGCTCACGATGGCTGGGAACGTCACTGTCTGGCACCGTGCAGGTAATGAATTCAGGGCAGCTTACAGGTGGTGGCACAAGGCTGCACTTGTTTTTCTTCCCTTTTTGATTGTGTTCATTCTGCCACCAAGGTCATGGCGTGTGATAGAGGGAGAAAAATTAAAGGGGGAAAGAACAGGCAGAGGGAGGTGGGAATTAAGGAGTTCTGGAAAATGTGCAGCACAGTGCCTGATGGAGGAACTGACTTGGTGCCTGGAGAACTCAGGAGCCCTCTCACTCAGGGAGCCCTCCCTGCCAAAAGCCAGGTGCTCTCAGATCCTGGAGGATGGAGGCTTTCAGGGCGGTGTGGGGAAGAGCCAGGAATGTAGGTACATGGTGTGGCCATGGGCTGGGCTCCACTTGTGTTTCCTGGCTGCTCTTTGCTTTCAAAATTGGGGTATCAGACCACAGAATCACAGAATATTCTGAGTTGGAAGGGAATCACAAGGATCAGCGAATCCAAACCATAAGTGAATGGCCCATATTGGGATCAAAGCCACGTGAAACTCACAGAGCTAACCCAGGTAGGGATGCAGAGCTGGGGTCAGTGACTGTGCTACTGCCCCCACCACATTTACAGCCCTCACATGTGACTCCTTGTGACACAGGACTTCATACTTTTAGTGTCTGAAACTTGTAAACTGCATGTGGAGTTTCCCACTTTTTTTTTTTTTTTCTCCAAATAAAAATCTATTTTCTTAACAAATACTCTGTTGGAACCTGGAAGGCGATTCTTACTGAGATTTGTCTCCATGGTTGAGCTGGGAGGAAAGGGAGGAAATTTTGCTCAAAGAGGGTGAAAAAGGCACTCTTTCATTAGTTCCTGACCAAATCCAGAAAGTTTCCTTTAACCCAAAAGTTGCTCATGATTTCGCAGTAGTTTCCTTGTTAGCAAGTGGCTTGCTTCCTGCATGCGTGGTGTTGTACTGAATTTATTTGTTTAAAGAGTACAGAGCATGAAAGAAACTTAGGTAGCTGAGGACACTTTACCATTAAACAAATGACACCTAACTGAAAGGAAAGTCGTTTTCAGTTAGACTAAAGTTTACTATGCTTTAATGTAGTCAAATTATCTCAAGCAGCAGAAACAGCTGGGGCAAAAGGACAAACTAAGCTGGCCCATGTGGGAAGGATTCAGCTCCTTTGTTGCTGCTGTTAAAGCCCTTGGGAGCTGTCTGAAGTCAAGTTCCTTGAAGGTTTTTTTTGCAGGCTGACTACTAACAGAATGTGAAGAGAAACCTGAAGCATTCCTGCTAATGTCAAGGTAAAACAAACAAGTGGTTTAATAAGCAAAAAAGCAAAAAGTTAACCTTTCAGGGCTACATCATAAATCATTAAAATATGATTCCTTTAGTCAAGTCTCAACACTATCTTAATTTTTCTGCTACCATTTGTTTTTCTTTTCATGGCTAGGCCTCACAGAGTCACCTGGAAAGATTAGACATGATTTGTACACAAATGAATGAGGAATTTTCGGCCATGGGGACCACTAAACAGTCCTTAGACAGCCCTTGCCTCCTCACATCTCTCCTCCACAAATCCATGCTCTAGCAGATGAAAACACCTCAGCTCAGGAGCCAAAAATGCTCTGAGCTTCCAGAAAGGCAGGAGAAAGAGAGCAACTCTCCAGTCCCAGGGGAGATCCTAGGAGGTGGATGATGCTCCATGCTACAGGAAAAGGAATCACAGAATCAAAAGGCTGGAAGAGACCTGCAAGTCCAACCCAGCCCTAACACCTCAGCTGAACCATCGAGTCTTTTTTTAAACACATCCAGGGATGGTGACTCCACCACCTCCCCAGGCAGACAATTCCAATACTTTATCACGTTTTCTGTAAAAAACTTTCTCCTAATATCCAGCCTATATTTCCCTTGGCACAGCTTAAGACTGTGTCCTCCCCTTCTGTCAGTTGCTGCCTGGAGAAAGAGACCAACCCCACCTGGCTACAAGGAAGGAACCCTAGTCTCTCTCCAGTCTCATTTTCAGGCTACCAGGAGGGCTTTCTTCCTTTATTCTACATCTGATAACCAGCTTGACCTACAGTAGAGAAATAAGAGAAAAAAACCATGGAAATATGCAGGTCTTCCAGCCCCACATCCTCTCTTGATCTGTGTTCCCCCATGAAGGAAGTGAGGCAGGAAGAATCTTGGGAAGAGAGGTGTTTTCCAGGCTGTTGTAGCCAGTCATCAGAAACATGTGAACCTTTAAACTGCAAACATCAGGTGCTCACAAATACAATCAGTGAATGGTAATTACCTTTCTTTGGTTGAAACCTGAAGGGAGGCTAAAAAATTTGTGTCCAGGAGAGATTTTATAAAGCACAAGTCATTTGTGTACAACATGCTGGAGATGCAGGATCTTGACCTTTTATTTACAAGATTTACAATACTTGCTGGTTTTGGTCACTGAAATTAGAGGAGCCTGCTCTGCTATTGTCAATATTTCTGCTTCCTCTTTATTCAAAACTGAAAAGATGTGTGGAGGAGAGAAAAAAAGAGATTAAAGGTGAAACAACACAGGGCAGGATGAGAGAGGATCATTAAAGTTTTGGGTGTAGTTTCAGGTTGTTTTTTATTTTATCTGAACCAGTTGTCCCACCCCTAATTACAACAGTATTAACACATTCCTGGGTGTGGTCACTCAAAATTCTTAAGTGGGCAAAAATTTTCAGCTCTGTAATATGCTTCAGGTGTGTATCAGCAGACCACTTTAAATGGTCTGGCGTGGGCCTGCAGGCTTCTTCACCAGCTTCTGCCCCTGTGCTTGTTGTAGCTTTGGCACAGAAAGGGTCATGTCATTGCTTTTTACTGAACCCGAGCCTTAGTCAGCACCTCAGTGGGCCCTGTTCTCCCAGCCACAGTTGAGATGCTCAGATAAAACTCTCCAGCTCCAACACAGTCCTGCAGAAGGAGCAGAGGGATCAGAGCAGCTCCCACTGCATTCTCACTGAGAGTCTGCAGGGTTTGTTTCATTTCAGATTGCACTGCTGGTGGTGTTTTCCATCTCCTCCACGTTGGTGGGTTTTTCTCAAGCCAGGTAAAGATGTCAGTTCACAGAGCAGGTATTGCAGTGAGACTCTGGCTCACCAGGGGCCTTTATTCTTGTTTCTTGGGACCTGCTGTAAATCCCAGTGCGTGTAAGACAGCAGTTACAGTACAGTAGTGCACAAAGGGTACTCTGGGCAATTTGGGAGCTTGTTAGCCACCACCACACTAATCTGACTCCAAAACACAGAGATCCTGCCTCTTCTAACTCCATGAAGAGCAGGAACATTTGGAAAACTTTCCCAACGAGCCCAGATAACCTGCTGCTGTTCAAAATTCCTGTTGTTACCAACTACACGGATATTTTAAAGCTTACTGTAAAAATACAGACATTTAGTGGAACTGGACTGAAATTCAAGAACAAGTGATGCATCATCCAAGAGTACAAGCTACATTGCTGGTTTTTTACTGGATGCCTACAGGAAGCCTCAAAAGTTCAGATTCTGTGTTTGTTCTGCAGTGCATCCCAAACTTGGACTGGCTATCATGAAAAAATTTGCCATGAAAAGGGATCTGAAGCATTGGAAAGGGTTGCCCAAGGTAGTGGTGGAGTCACCATCTCTGAAAGTGTTTAAAAGATGTGTATGTGTGGTGCTTAGGAACGTGGTTTAGTGGTGGCCTGGGCAATGCTGGGTTAGAGGTTGGATTCAATGATCTTAGAGGTCTTTTCCAACCTAAACAATTCTATCATTTTATGTTTCTGTATGGCTGTGCTCTGTAGGAAGCCTCTGGGGCAACTCCAGGTTTGTCAGAGGTGTAGCTGTGTCAACACAACGTGAACATTAGGGCAAACCCTCAGTACTAAACCAGGCATTTACACCCTCAAAGTGAAGCTCAACTGCATGGCTCAGGTTTGAGTTGAGCTCATGCAGTTTGAGTAAAAACCCAAACAGCTTTGCAGCTAAAAGCCTGGAGGCTGAGCAGGGTGGAGAGCAGACTTAACTGGGGCTGCATTCCATGTTCAGAGGGGCAGGGATGAAATCCCACCCTCGTGGCAGAGGGGATGGGAACCCTCATCTTCGATTAAGTGGCGGTTTTAAGTTGTCATGCAAAGTGAAACGTCAGCAGGAGAAACTGAGCTGTGCCCTACTTACAGCCTTTGCTCCTGACTGTCATCTCATACGTTCAGGACAGTCATCTAAAGGACACAAGGTGCAGGGTCAAACTCCTTTGCATGGAGAAAGGGAAAATATCAGATCTCCTGCCTCCCAGATAAATGATGTGACTGCTGGGCCATTAGATAAGGGAGCACATCTGCTCCTCAAGCATCCCAGGAAATGAGTTTTTCATGCCATAAAAGAACCTTTTTTTACCTGAGACAGATGCAATACCAGAATTCAGAAATTCTTCTGGTCTACTATGTTGCAAGAAAATTGAAAATGTGATGGGATCTCAACACTTTCCTCCACTTCTTTTTTCCTGGTCATCAGACTAGGAGAAAACTGTTTATTCACACTTTTAAAAGGTGAATAGGAAGTCTTATACTCTAGGTGCTGAATAAATAAACCTGTGGAAATTCTAAAAAGAATAAGTGAAAGAATATCAAAGGATAAGTGAAAGAATATCAAAGAATATCAAAGCATAAGTGAAATAATATCAAAGAATATCAAAGCATAAGTGAAACTTTTTGCTTTCTTCATTCAAGAACTTCAAGAAATCTGACAGGTGGGCGGGTTTCAGGCTGCCTAGAGGTGATACAATTTGCTGCTTTCAAAATGCTTGATGGTGATTCTTTTGTTCAAGAAAACAATTTGCATGAGTTGCACCTATGAAAGAGAGGGCATAGCAACATAATAAAGGAGATAGAAACATGGCCAGCTAATTGTGGTAAACTCCTTGCTATTAAAATAAATAAAAAGGTTTGAGGTTTGTGGGACTCACACCTCACAGGATTATTCTGGCAAAAGGCTCACCAAGAACAGCACATTAGGAAACCAAGAGCTCTTTTTTGTTATGGCAACAAGAACAACAGCAACACGTGAATTCAAGCTCCAGATAAACCAGAAAGGTTATCTTTCTTTTAAAAGCCATCCTTGCCATGGATCACAGAATCACAGAATCATTAAGGTTGGAAAAGACCTCTGAGAACACCGAGTCCAACTCGTGCTTGATCACCACTTTGTCACCCAGCCCAGAGCACTGAGTGCCACATCCAGTCATTCCTTGAACACCTCCAGGGGTGGGGACTCCACCACCTCCCTGGGCAGCCCCTTCCCAGGCTGGAAATTGCCAAGGTTGAATGATACAATGCTTGCCTGGCCTGTAAGAATTCTGTTCACCAGAGGTGTTCAACCAAGGCATACAAATAATATTATCAAATGAGTGAAGGTCAGGACAGAGGAGATTATAGTGGGGGAGGTCCTGGCTAAAACAGGTGCAGGGAAATGTTGACTCCAGACACTTGAAAGCCTCTCTGTGGAACCAACCAACACCTGGCCTGATGTGTTCAACAAGATCCTCCTGCTTTGTGTCCTCCCAAGGGCACACAAAGGCAGCTTCCTAAGGCCTTCAGCTGGAATCCAGCCCCACATCCACACGCCTGCCTTCCCAAGGAGCCAGCACCATCAAGGGAGGGAAATGGCAGGAAAGTTGATGTCTAAAGCACACCACCACATTTCCCTTTGAGCAGCACAGAGGTTTCAGCTGCTGTACTCTTCTTCCTGCCGTCTTGCTGCTGGTCTGCATTTCAATCCATGGAAAGAAGTCCTTAGGGATGAAGACAGGGGGAGGGAGAGCCCAGATGGTCCTGCTAAAAAGTTCTAGGAAATAAAGAGCTCCCCCTCCTCTCTCTTATCAGCTCTTTTCTACATCCTTTCCATGGGCTTTGTCCTGTCTTCACCCAGTTGTGGGAGGGGATGCAGTGAAAGGAGTTTCCAAAGCTCTGGGGTTCTGCTGTTCCCGTGAACCTCGCTGCTCTCCCAGTGACGAACCAGGGCACGTCAGAAAGCTCAGCCAGCCACTGCTTTCCTCCTCAAAGGTCATTCAGCAGCACGGAGGGATTTCCTTAAATGACTGCTAGAAGTCTCAATTAGCAACTTCTGAAGCATGAAGGGCTTTTTTCCGTTCCTTTCTGAAGGGGAGGACTTGTGTTACTGTCACCAAGGTCAGAGTCTCTATCCTTTCCCAGCAGAACTTGTGACTCTGCCCAGCCTCCCCCCAAACCAAGGAGACACAGGTCTGTCAGCAGCAAATTTTTCCAAGGAAAGCCTGGATACAGCAAAAGGTGACCCTGAAGACAATTCTCTCATTGTGTATGATTTCTTTTTAATCAAACCAATGTGATTCAACCTTATAGAGGCACTGGCCTTTCCCAGGCATTTGGGGACACTGCAGGTGGGGTTTGCACCAGTCGCTCTGGGCTCCCGTTACCATCAGGGAGGAGAAGCAGGATTTTCCATGGTGTGAGTCATCTGATCTCTTTCAGACCTCCACATGAGGATGAGACAAACTGTGTCCCAGAAAAGCCTGCTTCTCCCCTCTTTGCAGAAGCAGCTAACTCAGCTGTAAATATCCACTTTAGGTGTTTGCTTCCTATTTGTTGTTTCCTCCAAACAGAGATGCTTTCAAAGAAAATGGGAATTTTTCTCTTATTTAAAAATCACTTCTCATCTCCTGTTGCTTGGAAAATCTCTGGGTCACCTGTAAAAACTTCCAGCCTATGAAACTTATGGTATTAACTCTCTGCTTTTTTCACCTTCCTGTTGGGGTATGGGAACCCCAAATCCAGGTGACTGGTTGCCATTTCATTGCATGGCATTCTTTGAAGAAACAGGTAATTGAGCATTACTAGAATAACTATGTTTCATTTGGGAAAAAAGAAAATCTTGTTTGCCTTGAAGGATTTTGCCTCTTTGACACATTGAATACGTAATTGCATTCTGTTACAAATTGGGGGACTGTACAAAAATAAATTGTGATTGTTTGGCAGTCAGTCTGCTCCTTCTCATCCCCATCCCTGTGGCAGACAGCTGGATCCTTGCTGGGAGCTTGGTGAGCTTTGGGACAGGGTTTCCACCTTGTATTTGCACATTATTATGGCCATGATTTAGTGCTGACCCTAATCCAAAGGGGCTTCTCATGAGCTAAACTTAATTAGGGGCTACTCATGAGCTGGAGACTGGGGATTTTTGGGGAACTGTTGAATGAGGACCACCACACAATTCCTCTTTTCCTCACTACATATTGCTGTCAGTGTTTCTACTCCCCATGGGTGCTGGGAAAGACATGTCCTTGCTCTCAGTCAGGAATGATATCACCTGCCCTTAGCAATGTTATTCCCTTTCCTGCTGAGCTTAGGCAGTACTCTAACATGCCTAAACAGTGCATCCACAACAAGGAATGGCATCATCTTGCTTTCAAAACAAACCTGGTGGTGGGTGGAATTAGCTATGCCAAATGATGTTGGGCTGCTTGATAAAGATCAGCCAAGAAACTTCTTCAGCTCTTCTGTCATTCACCTCTGGTCACCCTCGTTCTAGGGAGGGCAGGAGCTGCTTGTACTCTGGCTTCACACTGCAGAGGCAAAGGAGAGCTCCTGGTGCTTTTTTGTTTTTTTAGTCAAATGTTCATTTAAATGGATAATGAACCGGGGAAAAAAAAAAAGGGGGCATTCCTACATCACCTGATGTGATTGTACCTAATCTGTCTACTCAGTCTACCTTTGTGTCTGCCCTTAATGCAAATCTATCTGCTCCTGTGAACAACAAAAACCACAGAACACCTACCTGTAGCCTGTCCTGTGCACATTCAGACATATTATTTCCTTCCTAAGCTGAAAAAATGTCTGAGTAAAGGCAAAAGCACTTGCTGCCTGATCTTGTACACGTGTCCAGTTTTTCAGAAATATGTGAATAACTTCAAAGACACTGTCAGCTCATCACATCACTGCCTGGGTGGTATGTAACACCATGAATGAGTGCACACCTGGGTTATGGGGTGTGGTTCCCCTCCTTTTGTGGAAAACACACTCAAATTGTGAACCTTCTCTTGTAAAGAGAAGGCCAGAAGGCTGAAGAGGGGAAACTGGACAGGAAGATGGTAAGTGAGATCTGTAAAGAGAGCAGAGTGAGGCTTGGGAGACTGCAGGGGAGATCAGGAACATGAGCAGGGCAGGAGAGAATACAGGGATTAGGGATAGCTCATGGAAGCAAGGCAGAATGGCTGGCTGACTCTGAGAAAGGATGGAGGAGGGGACGTCTAGGAAGGGAGTGGAGCTGGGATCACTGGGAGAGAGCTGAGGTTTTCCCTGAGATTTTGAGAGAAATGCCTGGGGATGGGTGAGGACCAAACCTGCAGAGTACAGAGGTTACCCAAGGAAGCTGTGATTTATTCTGGTGTTGCAGGACCTTCTGTGGCACAAGGGTGGCCCAGTGGTTACAGGAAGGCTGGCTTGTCTCCTTATTCAAAGACCAGGAGCTGGGTGAAGACAGGATTTAGGCACAGGGCAAAGGCTGGTGCCTGGCAGAGCAGCTGAGGGCACATGGTGGTGTTCCTGGTGAGTTGAGTGGCTGTAACTCAGCTTGAGAGAGCTTAGATGGCAGAGAGAGACAGAGCAGCCAGCTCCAAGGCTGATGGATCTGGCTCAGGAAAGGATGTTTGGAATGGTGAGGACTTTGGCTCGTCACAGGAGAGAACAGCCAGGGAGCCAAGAGGGAGAGAAAGATGAGGCTGAAACAAAGATGTTTGCTGACCTCTCATTCTTCTTCCCAGCTGCAGGATGTCAAACCAGCAGAGAGCATGAAGAAAAGCATGTAATGCCCTGAGAAAATAGCACTCCTGGACTCAGCCAACACAGTCTCCTGAAAAAGGCTGTCTAATTTCATTTTTTGGTCGTGTATAGCTCAGTACCCAAGAGATATGAAACACATATAAGTGTATCTTTCAGTGTATCTAACATATATCTTAAAGTACATATAAGTGCATTAATTCCCTTGAAGGAAGCAGTCTGAATGTCAAACATCTTTTGTCCAGGATCATATTTTAGTAACAGAACTCTATTGTAACCTATTCTGCAAAGCTCTTGTTAAGATGCTAAAAAGTGGCTGAAACCCAGAAATAATCAGCTGTTCCTTTGGTTTGGCTACAAGTGGAATCACTGGGATTTACCTAGCAGACATGCTGTGGTTTTTTAGTTTTTTTTATTCAGCAGAATTTGGTGGTTTCTGTCCTTAAAGATACTGAGCACTGGTAAGGCTCAGGCTCCGAGAGTTTCACACTCCCAGTCTGAGTGCCAAAAATGGAATATTCATTCATTTTCTCTCTTGCTGGTTTCCCACCTTTAAATGGACTTTTGTGAAGCTGGACAAATCCCCCTGCATGTGCCCTGATACATTGATGATGGGGAGTTTGGGAAAAGCTGTGAAATAATCATTTTCTGACACACAAAGCCCAGTGTCAGTGGCTGCAGAACAGGTCAGAGACCAAACAGCAGTGCACTGCCCACCTTGTGAGCTGAGTGAGTAAGACACTGTGGAACAGGCAATTACAGAGTGTTTCCCAACACAGACACACGAGAGTGATGAAGAAAGGCCTTAATCACAGCATTTCCTAACTTTGGATCTGCACTTCCACAAACATTGTTCTTAGGGGTGTATTTCATGCTGTAAGGGGCTGATTCTGAAGAACATAGGTCAGCTGTGTGAGCAAGATTTTTCTAGTGTGAGGACAGGCTTTGCACAAATGACAACTCTGCAGATGTGCCTCGTGCAGGCACTGGTTAAGGAGCTGATAACTTCCATAGAAATACCTCATATCAGGGATGTGAGCTAAGGAAAGAACTTGCTTTTAAAGGAGATGGACCCCTCTTCCTGTGGTCTTTTTCATCTGTCAGAGTCCAGAGGGTCTGTCATTGTTTAACCCCAGCCAGAAGCTCAGCCCCACACAGCTGCCTCATTTACTCCCCACAGTGGGGTGGGGGAAAGAATTGGAAGGGTAAAAAGTGAAAAAAAACCGGGTTGAGATAAAGGCATTTTAACAGGTAAAGCAAAAGCTGTGCATTTCAGAATAGCAAAACATGGAATTCATTCTCCACTTGTCATGGGCAGGTGTTCAGCCATCCCCAGGACAGCGGGGTTTCATCACAGGTAATAGTGACTGGAGAAGACAAATTAATCCCTCCAAACATCTCCCTCTTCTTCCTTCTCCCCCCAGTTCTCTATGCTGAGCATGGCCCCATGTGGTGTGGGACATCCTTGGGGTCCTGGTTGTGTCCTCTCCCCTCTCCTTGTGTCCCTCCAGCCCCCTCACTGGGCTGAGGGGCAGAAAAGGCCTTGGCTTTGTGTGAAGCTGCTCAGCCACAGCTAAAACATCCCTGTGCTACCACCACTGCTTCCAGCACAAACCCAAAACACAGCCCCACACCAGCCACTGCAGAGAAAATTAACTCTACCCCAGGCCAAACCAGCACAGGGCTCTTAATAATCCTTGACAGCCCTGACCAGTCTCACCAGGAGCTGTGCTCCACACCCTGGCCATGGGTTCTGGAGCCTCATTTCAGCCCCACCTGGGGCTTCTAGTCCCCTCCTGGCCCAGGGTTTTGGTGTGGCTCTCTCCAGCCCTGTCTCTTGCATAGCCCTGAGGTCTGTGCTGTAGGCATCCTGTCTCCAGCCCTGCCCTCAGCCTTGTCTCCTTCAGCTCTTGAGTGGATCCCGACCCTGCCTCATCCCCTCACTCTGCTGGGGCTGCCCATGGACCTCCAGAACCCCCCAGGTCTGTCTGCCATGTGTGGATGGTACCTGTCACTGAGGGCAGGGACAGTGCTGGGGTCACCCCTGCTCCCAGCTGCCTGGCCCCTTCTCTGTATCCTGATGTCCTCCACTGGAATGGGAAGTGGCACAAAACTTCTCCAAGTTTTGGTTGGTTTTTTTTATGGGCTCTTCATCCTCAAGTTTGTCATGGTACCCTCTGAGGAAACATTTTCATGAAGGTTGGGATAGCTGGGATACCAGGAAAAGACCAAGGAACCCTTCCCTGGAGGTGTCCAAGGCCAGGGTGGACATGGCTCTGACCAGCCTGTGTTAGTGGGAGGTGTCCCTGCCCATGGCAGGGGGTTGGAACGAGATGAGCTTTAAGGTCCCTTCCAACCCCAAATGATTCTCTGCTAACTGGACAACGATCCAGCCCCTTGCTTTTCCATCTCCCCTGGAGACTTCGCTGGTAGGGGGCAAAAATCTTCTCAAAGTTGTCCATGAGAGCCTGAGAGAGCTGGTGGCCTCCCTGGGGAGGTGGATCAGGCAGGCCATGCAGTGCCTGCCTGTTTGCCAGTGTTCTGCTCACTGGGCATGACACCGAGGGTCAATGTGTAACCTGGGGTGAGGCTCTCAGATGACACTCAGAGCAGCAAGGAAACATCCCCCACAAAACTCCCTGTGTGGGAGCACAGTGGTTTTGGAGAGGAAGTGGGAGGTTTGGGCTGAGAATCCAACCTGCCCAAACAGATATTTTGATCCTGCTGAGTCAGAACAGATTCAGGTTCTTGGAGGTTTAGAAATATAGATTAACTAGTTTTCCTCTCTGCTAGAGGAGTCTCCTTCCCTTTTCCATGTTAATCTGCAGGAGCAGAGTATCAGAAATTCCCCTGAAATAGTCTCAAATTGTTGTGATTTGAAAAAGAGTATTGGGACTCTTATAAAAGACCACCAAACTCCCTTGTGATGGGCAGCAGAAAGAGGGTTTGGACTGTTCTTAGAAAAGGACAGAACTTGGTGGAAATGGGCTCAGAAATTTGCTATAAAATTACGCCTTAGATATTTCATTCCAAAATAATCCCAAAACTGCTGCCACCTTACTGTCTTGCAGTGTCTCCCTGCTCTTGCCCCTTCTGCCTGTCCTGCATCTACCCTGGCATGATCCATCCATCAGTGCTCCTCCTCTAATCAAAACCTCCACCATGGCCATGGGCCAGATGGCACAGCCCCAGCACAGCCCCAGAACTTGCCAGGCTGAATTACCTACCTGTGTCTATCTAACTTTCACATTTTTTGTGATAGTGTATCATGCAGATATAATTGTTTTGTCTTTTTCTCTATCCAGTCCAGAGCAATAATTTATGTCCTGTCTTTACATATCTTTTTGGCTCATTGCTTTGGCCCTGTCAGTCCCTTTACTGGACCCCATCACAGACTGTGAGCCTTTGAGGGAAAAGAACGGGTCTTTATAAACCTCCTGGCAGGGTGACTCCCCTTGTCCTGACTGAGGACACTATAAAACAAACAAGGGGAAAATAAGCTCGACTTTCAAAAGTCCTTGGAGCCTGTTTTTGCAGCAATTCATTAGTTTATGCCAGTGTACGGTGACACTGTCAGTCAGCTTTGCTTTGTGCTAGTGGCAAATTACGTGATGGTTCCTCGCTCTTATGATGAATCCTGAATCTTGTGATGTTTGTTGCTTTCTAAATGCCTGGATGTTTGCAGTCACATGACAACCCAAGACGTCAATTTTTATGCTGTTTCTGCATGTCACAGTCCTAGGGAGATGGCTGAACCCCTCCCCAGTGAACCTGAAAACAAAGATATCAGAAGACAAATAGACCTCACAGGAGGCTGAGGTTTCTTTGTTTGCCTATTTTCTCATTCCTTTTCAAAGCAAAATTCCTAAGTCATTTTTCAATCCAGTGTCACAATTTGGGGAACTTTCAAGCATGGAAATTGGTAATATTTTATTTAGATTGCTGCTCTGTTTGCCTGTATGTCCTCTTCAGGCTTGCTTTCTATCCTGACATTTAGACCACAAGCATTTTTTCCTCAGGCACAGTGTGTACAGAAGTTGGATGGGAAACTGGTAAGCAATCAGAGCACTCCTCATCTTTTCTTATCCAAAGTTTTCTAGGGAAAGAAATGCTCCATGCCAAGGTTTTGGACAGCTTTGGAAAGTACTGTCCTGAGATTCTGATATGGTTGCCCTCCTCTCATGAGACCTTGGATTTCCCCACATTTCACTCCCTGCTCCAACTTCTATCTCTCCCAAACATGGAAACTGGGCAATAATGGAAAAAAGGAGGCAGGGCTGCCCTTTCAGAAGGCATTTTATAATGTCACTGTGTTTGCCTGCTCACAGCCCGTAGGTGCTGATGGTGTTTACAGGAAATGCCATGAGTAATTCGCAAAGCGAAAGCGTTGTGTGCTATCGGGTCGGGGCTTGTCTGACAGGAAAGTGTCCTGCCGTGTGGAACAGGGGCTGGGCCAGCTGCCTTCCCATCAGCCTGCCATGCCAGAGGCTTGGAGAGCCCAGGGCAGGGAGCAGGGCCTGGGGACAAGGTTGTGCAACGCTCCTTGCAATATTGGCGTAGAAGAACAAGGACAGTTTGGAAAGAAGTGACCCTTCCATAAATTTGCCACTTCCCTGGAGGAAGCCATTTCCAGAGCCTTCTTCACCTTATCTTCTTGTATACTCCCTGCAGGATGCAGCAGAGTACCAAAGCCTTTTCCATCCTCCCATCTCAGCCCAACAGCTGCAACATTCTCTCCTGCAGGACTCAAAGTGCCTCCATCTGTCCCACCAAATTCCCTCCCTCAGTGTTAAGTCCTTGAGTTTCTGGTGTCCACACCAGGCTCTGTGCTGTTGGAACTGCTTCTAGCTTAAAGGAAGCAAGCAACACCCCTCCCACAACTCTGCACCAGGGTCTGTAGCCTAAAGGAACATTCCTGCAAAAATGTAAGGAAGATCCAGCTTTGGTTCTCATTGGGCTCCACTGCAAATCTCTGAGGGACTTTCATACACCAAGGCTCCTCCCTAGTGGCTGATATTTGCTCGTGTGTGTCTTGGACAGGTCTGTGTGTGCCACACTTGGCTGCAGACCCACCTGGCTTTCCACAGCAGGGATGCCTTCACCCCACAAGCTCCTTTTGCACCCCCTGCCTGCTCCTCCCTGCTCCCAGGACTCTCACCAGCTCCCCTCAACAAAGCCACTTCTGCTCCCTGCTTGTCCCATCCCTCTTGGTTTCTGCTCATCTGACAGCTTCATATGCCCATCTTCTTCCTCTTCTTCTTCTTCCTGCATTCTCTCCCCTCCCAATATCAAGATGCTTTATCTACCCATCCATTTTTGCAGAGAGTATTTAGACTTTTGTCTTTTATCTTATCTGTCTTCTGCCCACTTTAGTTCTGCTTGGGGGTTAAATAGGAGCGCTCAAATGCCTCAGCAGAAAAGGGAGATGTGGATGTGAGAAAATTCCCCAACATGATTAAAAGGATGTCTACACTGCAAACTGCATGGCCTGGTACAGGCAGGGCTTGAAGAGTGCAGGAGATGCCCTCTATCACAGGAGTCACTTGTACAGACCCAGCTGAGCTGTGGAACACCAAAGGAGCAGGTAAATTTTTTGAATAATTACTTTATTCACTAGTTCAGTCTCTATTTTAGGTCAGCCTTCCCAAGGCATCACCCTAGGAAGGAACCTTGAGAGTCCTTCCCTGAGCCCAGATCCCTCACACAACTGCTGTGAGGGGCAGCTTCCCTTCTCCCAGCCCACAATCAGAGCTGGGTTTGGCTTTTCTGTGGATTAACACCCGGGCTGAGATGACCCCTCCAGGCACTGCCTGAAAAGAGCCACAGTGTTGAAAAGACTCAAGTTCAGGAGTCTCTTACAGAGATCTACAGAGTGCTGGCAGCTCTTAGTGTGTGGCTGCTGAGCTCTCCAGGTAATCCTGTTCATGCTCCCAGAACTTGTGCACTGCTGATTTTCCAGTTCTTGAGCATCTCAGGAGCACTGTCTGCTCTGTTCCCGTGATTTTCCAATTCTTGAGCACCTCAGGAGCTCCCCCTGCTCTGTTCCTCCCCACCTGGACTTGGTTGAAATGCTCCACTTGTTATTCAGAGTGCAAATCTGGGTTAGACAATGCAGTTTCTTCCCTGTAAGTGCTGTTACAAAAACAGAGGGGAAGTGGGAAAGGTGTGTGGGAAGGAGGAGAGAGCTATGGTGCAGTGTGTGTACAATTCCCTGTCCCACTGGATAATATTAGACCAGTTAAGGGCTCTAACACCCTCTGTGAGCAGGGTGGGTGACACTGAACCCAGCTGTGCCTCCAATACCACCTGAGGAGTCAGAGCTCCCCCAACACTCTGTTTCCATCTTGTGTCCTAGAAGGAATGCAGGGTATCAGTTGGGTATGGTCCCCAGCCTGCATAATTTTTGCTTTGACAAACAGCATTTTCAGTTTGAAAAAAAAAAAATAAATAAAATAAAATCCCACCCCTAAGAGGCCTCAAGGGAATCACTCTGGATTTTAGGAATGGTGGGGTGTTGTAGCTGCTTTCAGCCCTTGCTCACTCTTCACATTGTCTCATGCCTCCTGTGGTTCCCATGCCTGCTGTGCCCTTTTCCAGAACACCACAGGTTTGGCAAATTTGGGAAACTGGACAAGGTGAGAACTGAAGCAGCAGTTGGGAGAAGGCAGCAGAAACCCCAATGAGTGCCTCATAGCAGGGTTTATTTAGCTGGGGAAGTCCTCCTCAGTGCAGGGTAATCCTGTTAAGCACACAGTGCTTTTCCTTCCTTCCCCTTCCCTTGCCTGATCCCTGCTGGGCTGGAACCACCTGCACTGCCATGGACAGAGAGCAGCAGCACCTGCCTCTGTGGGCAACCATTTCCTCAGTGCTCCATTTGCAGCTTGGAGGTTCAGCTTCCCCCTGTGACCACCCCTGTGCCCTTTTTCCTTTTCCACAGAACTTTGTCTCTCTTTTTGGTTCACTTTCATTCTTGTCACTGCTTGAAGAAGACATTCAGGGAGAGGGTGATGAGTCTCTAGGATGAGAATTCTCTCCACGTAAGATACAAAATGCAGTGCAACTCTCATGTCTGGTCTCTCCTTGGACTCCAAATCTAACCAGCCCATCCTCCCTCATCTGCTTGGTAATCTCTGGCCAAATGAGTTATTTTGCATCTGATTTGTGCCAGGCTGAGCTGTGCCCCTCTGAGCTGGCACCCTGCCCACTGGCCTGTGTCACTTCCCACCAACTTCACCTCCCAGCTCCTCATCTGCACCACACTCTGAGTGCTGAGAGACTGAGAACAGGAACAGATTCACTGCCAGGATCTGTAAGGAATGATCCTGCTGGGCAGCTGACACAGCTGAGCTCCAGAAACACATGGGGAAGGGAGTGTACCCCACCCTGGGGCAAGGGTGACACTGGCTGTTCCTGGCATTGCTCCCTGATCTTTGCAGAAAGGAAAAGATAAAAGCAGCACGTTTTGCACCTGTCCCAGCTGAACAGTTGATTTAATGCTCCTTTCTTTTCCCAGGGTGTAGCAGCCCGGGGAAGTGGAGGAACATGGAGGGAGATGGGGGGTGGCAGATCTGGGGCAGATGGGGAGCAGGAGGTCCCTGGTGAAGAACACTGGGTTTATCTGGGAAGAGAAAGGAATCACAAAATGGTTTGGGTTGGAAAGGGCCTTAAAGATCAGCCAGTTCCACCCCCCTGCCATGGGCAGGGACACCTTTCAGTGGAGTGAGTGCAGTAAAGGTGGCAGTGAGACAGCTGCAGCCCAGGTGCTTGCAGGGGTGTGCTGGGCTGGAAATGGCTCTGCCTGGTACATCACAACTTCCAGGAACAGGGCTGAGAGCCCTGCTGAGCTGGGGCTCTTGGTTGGGCTGTCTCTGTACAGTTAAAGCAATTTCCTGGAATAAACTCAGCTTTCTCAAAAGAATGTGAGCAAATCTATGTTTCATTTTCTTCTGTTATTTTAACGATAATCTTCCTTTGACTTGGTGTAATATCTGTGGCATGTGTGACAAGTAAAATGCCTCAGGCTTCTTCCTCTTTTGCTGTAGCACAAGCACACAAAAACTGGTATGAGGTTTTCCTCCTTTTGGCTTCATTGAAAGTATTATAACTCATATTAGGTTGTGCTTGTACTTCCATGAAAGATTTAGGTGTGGGTTTTTTGGGTTTTTTTTTCCCAGCCAAGAAACATATTTGTACCAACCTGGCAGTTTGGTTAAATTCTCAAATGTTTTCTTTCAGTCTCTCTCAGCCATAAGTGTAACTATCTTGGACATCTGGGTGCTTCCAGTTTCACTCTGTTG
Organism: Cettia cetti; assembly: GCA_013401135.1. NCBI lineage: Eukaryota > Metazoa > Chordata > Aves > Passeriformes > Sylviidae > Cettia > Cettia cetti. The sequence goes on from VZUI01086991.1 coordinate 52,833, forward strand.
AGAATTTCCTTATAGCTGGAAATGTGTCCTGCAGTTTTTCAGCTGTTTTGGCCACACTCTCTCCACTGAGCACCTGCTCTTAATGATCCCAGATACCTGAAATGCCTTTCACCTCATCTTAATTACTTGTTCTGCCTGGTTCCATTAGAAACTCTGTTTTCTTCCAGATTCTCTTATCTGTTTATCTAATTCTTGTTCTCCTTCCCTAGTCATGGAAGTGTGAGTCATTCATAGAGTCACTGAATGCATTGGGTTGGAAGGGACCTTCAAAAATCACTTCATCCAACTCCCTTCCACAGGCAGGTACAGCTGTTCAGCCTGCAGGAGACTGAGGGGAGACCTCACTGCAGTCACAATCTCCTTGTGACAGGAAGAGCAGGGGCAGGCACTGATCTCTGCTCTGTGTGACAGTGACAGGACCCCAGGGAATGTCTGAAGTTGTGCCAGGGCAGGTTTAGGTTGGAAATCAGGAAAATGTCCTTCCCCAGAGGGTGGCTGGGCACTGAACAGGATCCCCAGGGCAGTGGTCACAGCACCAGCCTGGCAGAGCTCAAGGAGTGTTTGGACAATGCCATCTTTTTGGGTTGAAAGCCCAGCTCATCTGGAGATCTTCTGAGGCACTTCAGGACCAAGAGCTGTGAAGGTCATTACAGCAGTGTCCTGCTACAGAGACTCCTGCAAGGCTCCCTCCACACCTGGAGCTGCACAGAAGGTGACAGACAGGCTCCTCTCCCTCTGGCTAAGACTCGAGGGATTTTGCTGTCTCTGAAGGCAGGAGCTTGACTCTTCCCCATGACCTGCTTCAAGCAAAGCCACAGCAACCAAATGGGCCGTGCTGTGTGCAATGCAGAGTCACACTGGCGTGAGTCAAACACTCCCCTCCAGTGCTGGAGGGTTGAGCTAAAGAGGAAAACAAAGGCAAATACATCAGCAGCTCAAAGTGGATGGGTTTTTATTTTGCTTTCATCATGACAGAAGCCCAGAAGACTCTGACTGAGATCAAAAAGTAACTTATCACCTTGAGGTCTGTGGAGGAGCAGAGAGATGTGGAAACCTCCCACCAGTCCTATCATCAAAAGCTTCAGGAGTTTTCTTTCCACATGTGTTTTCATAGCCAGCCTCGAGGAGAGCAACTGTTCAAAAGGGGCATCAGGTGAACCTTCTGTTGGCTGAACCAATTAAAATTACCCTTCAATATCAGCAGGAGCACACACAGACACAAAAGGAAAATTCAAGGAGTAAAAGAGAAACAAGCATAGAGTCTCACTGAGGGAGCAGGCTGGGGACTATACTGATGTGCTTCAAGGTCATGGGCTTGACTTCAGATAAGGTTAGAAACAGATAAAAAATTTCTACTGGTGTCTGCTCAGTGGCCTATATGAAATTAATGGATAGTCTCTTGTAGCTATTTAATTTAAATAGACAACTGCTATATGCTTAGTGAAAAATATCCACAAATAAATTTTTTTAAATTGTTGATGAGCTGAGGCACATGGAAATGAATACCAAAGCTCTCTGAAGTATTTTGTAATACTTTATTAAATTATGATGTATTCAGACCTCTTCAATCCTGAACAGTCCTCATTTTTGGAGTTGAATTGTGGAGCTTTAGGACAGAGTTGTTGGCAAAGGATCTTATGTCTGTTTGCAAGATATCAAAATAAAAGGTTTGGTTTTGCCAGTTAGACATGGCTGCCATTACAGATAATTTTTAATGGGCCATGAGGTAGCAGCAGTGTCCAAATTCTGGCCATCTTCCATAAAACATCCTCACAATTTCCTACAACTTCCTGAGAACACCTTGTCCGGAAAGATGCAGCAGCTTTATGTTGTGTACCTTGAGAAGGGGAGAAGCCAGTGCTCCTGGCACAGGGCTGTCACAGCTTGGATGAGTCCTATGGTGCTGAGCTCTCTTTTTGCTGAGTTCACCTATTAAAGGTGAAAGTAACAGTAACAGTCAATTTTGGCTTTCACTCACATTTTTAATTATTTTGAAATACTTCCCAAACTTCTGTACTGCAGTTAAATCTTTCATTTCTTTGGTTTCAGTCAGCTACACATGCTGTTAGTACCAGACCTGTCAAAACTTCCATTTTTGTAAAACAGGGTGAGAGAAGAGACTAAAACTGTTTTCCTTAGTTTTGTTGGTGCTCCTATATATTCACCAACAAGGTGCTCAAAATCCATTTGTCCATGACAAGGTCACAGCATGTCCTCACCGTGAGCCTCAGCTGTCACTTCCCTGAGCTCCAAGGATATGAGAGGGTGATGTCTCCAGCAGCACACCAAGAAGGGCTGGAGCACTCATCCCACTGCAGCTGAAGAAGGAAATTGCTCTCACCATGCCAAAGCAAACAGCTAAAATATGAAAGTCAAGGGACTCAGTCAAATTAGTTTGACACAAAGACAGGGTGGTGCCAGTCAGACTCAATTCTTTGGGGTTTTTTGCCTTGGTGGTTTTAATAATTTTTTCTTGCCTTTCACATCTTTTTGCTTGAAAACAGAAACTGCTTTAAAGGTCAAAGCTCTGAGAGGCAGAAGTGGTGGAGAAATCTCAGATTATTTCACAGTCATGCTCTGTTGCTGCCCCCTCTTTCTGCTAAGAACTCCTGATGTAAAACATCCCCAAAGTAGTCACAAATCAAACATCCAGTGGAGGTCCAGTGTGTCCCCCAGTGGTTTTATTTTCCAAGATTCCTGTCTGCATGTACACACAATTGCATACTGGTTTCTGCATCCAGAAAATCTGACTTCCTCTTGTCTCCTCCTCTTCAGAGGAATGCTATGGTTTTATGTGGGGATGAGTGGCACTTGTGACAGATGAGCTGCCAAAACATGGCAAAATCCTGGGAGTCTGCAACACCAACAGTCACTTTGGTGTTTGCATGTCCCTGCTGGGGATGGCAGATATTTTGCATTTTGCCATCACTTTTCCTACATATACAACCCAAATGTGTTCAGGAGAGGTAAACTTCCAGTGATGTGATTTTCCAGTGCTGTGTTGTTGTGACAGGGAGAAGCTGGAATCAGTTCTCAGGCATCATAATTCAACATTTATCTTGTCACAGGATCATTTTCACTCTTTGCTGCTTGCCTGGAGTGACCCCTTTCCTAAATTCTTGCCTTTTCCCTGTGCTGTCAGGATAAATCCCTGCAATCCACACCATACCTGTCCCTCTGTTCATCTACTACTTACACAGAAAGTACTACACCATCATGCATAATTCATTCCCCTTAATTAAAATCTAAATTTATTGTCAGCATTTTGGGGTGATTAGAACACCATTGTAGGAATAGGTTTAAATTCTGTATTTGGAGTTCATTTTGCTAAAATGAACACAGGATACTTTGTGCTATGTGAAAGTCAGATTGACCACCAAGTGGGACAGAACTGAACTTCCAGAGGAGGGAAGTCAGCCTGTGTGTGTCTAATATTCAACAGTGTGAATCCACTTTGCTATAAAGTGAACTGGCTTTCTCTCAAGGTGTTACCTGCCTGCATTTCAGGCTTGGCATGGACAGGAAGGAGTATTTGTAACTGTATTTCTTCACACACAAAAATCCAGACTATTTTACTAGCCTCAAACTGATCCTCAGGAGCCTTCAGAAGGATTTAGTGGATTGCTGTGCTTACTGTAAACAATTGCCTTACCAGAGCGTCCTGCAGGTTGGGCTTCATTCCTCATAGACCTCGAAGCCTCACATGCCATTTGCTGTCCATTAAATAAATGATTAAGTACATGAAAAAAACCCAAAAAACATATTCCACAAGGATGGGGTAATGACAGAGTGCTCATGGGGGGCTTAGCTGTAATTTTAGTGGTTTTCCCCTCCTCCCTCAAAGCAATAAAATCCTTAAATTAAAAAAGAATATAGAGAAGGTGGTCTCAGAGTTGTGGATGAGGCACACGGAGCTCATGATGAAAGGAAAGAGTCATGGAGCTACTCATGGGGAGAGAGAGAGAGAAAATTCCCAGCTCCACCATACAAAGAGTCATAGGGATTAGGAGTATTTCACCAGCAGGCTTTTGAATTTTTTCCCTGTAACAAAAACATGACCTCTCCCCTGCCTACGCCCTGTCTCTGTCTGTCTCTCTCTCCCGTGGACAGGCAGACAGAAGGGCATTTCAGCTCCTGGGGAGAGCCTGGGACTGAGCAGAAATCTCTTGGATACAGAAGGAAAATGCTTTGCTTTGCCATTCCCCGAAGTCACATTACTCTTATGCTACACATGACTCCCTTGGAAAATCTGGGATTCATTACCCACCTTCTGCCCCGACCTTCTGGCTTGGGGAACGTGCAGGGAGCTGCAAGACGGGCTCCAAGCTGCGCCGTGGGAGAGCAGCTGGCCTCGGGGCAGCCAGGTTGTGTGTGTGGCCCCTGGTGTCCCCAAGCCTGGCCCTGCTGCACCATTCCCACCAGCCAGGCAGGGAAAGGAGAGCCAGGGCAGGAATGGGCCACCAGCTGCCCCTTGTACCTCGCTGCTCGGCAGCACAGGAGAGTTTAGGAGGAGGCAGCTTGCAGCCATCCCCAGATTGCAGTGGACTGCAGGAAGCAGAGCCTGACATTTATTTTCTAGGCCATGTTTTGACAGATTCTCAATTAAAATAAGGTTCCCTACTACTACCCTTTCACTGCAGGATAGGGGATCTACCAGAGGTCCTTTGCAGTGGGAGATGCCTAGAGCTGCTGGAGAGGCACTGCCTCCTCTCTTGGTCCCTGCTGGGTCTCAGGGCAGCCAGGAGGGGATGCAGGCAGGTTTTTGGCAGGCACATGCACAAAGGGACACTAGGGACAGCGAAAGGAACGGCGTCAGCAGCGGGGCCCTCGCTCGGTGTCAGGGGCTGGTTTGAAACTCGGTCGCCAGAGCAGCCTGACGTCAGTTCTGTCGCTGTAGGAAGTATCAAGTTAAACTGATAATTATCTACAGCACGTGTACGAATTACAAACCTTTTGATGTTCAGGCTCATGTGTTTTGAGTTAGCCAGCACATCTTAATCAGATTTTCTTTTCCTTTTAAACGAAGATTTGAAGCTTTCTTATCTCCCATTCCCTTCTCCTCCTTTGAACTTGTACTTCACTGTGATTTTCACGGACGCAGCCTTTCCTCAGCCAGGTCCCATGCACAAAGCCAGCTCAGCAAGGTAACATGGCAAGTGTTGTTGGGTTTGCAGTAAGAGCTTTAATACAGCCTGGAAACAAGGAGCTCTTTGTCACTGCTATTCATTCTGCAATATTAAAATGAATCTTATCTATGACACTGTGCAGTGGAAGGGAGAGAAAGAGGAGAAAAACAGGCCCTCAAAAGAGGCTCTGGTGAGTTCAATAAAAGCCTGCCTTTCTTGAGCATGAACAATTTCCTCACTGGTGCAGCAAGCCTGAAGAAAGCAAACCCTAAAACTCATCGACTGCTTGCAAAATTCAGTGTCTTTGTCCTAACCACAAACACTTCACCAGCACCCCACCCGCCACAAAGCACAATAGCTCATTCTCTCTATGGCCCTCCAAATTTTTCACAGATATTAGTCAACGTTTTTGTTTTATTTTTACAGCTTTACTTTATTACTCTCCATTATTTAATAAGGATAAATCACTCATGCTGCTTTAGCCCAGCGCCTTTTTATTTTAAATTATTTATAACACAATCTGGTTTCATAGCTGTGTTTATGGGTGAATTGAGGAAGAAGAAGGCTGTAATCGGCTCATTTCAAAATCGTGTCTGAAATGTTTCTTTGTCACTTTTAATGGCCTGTATTCCCCCTGGGGGGTTCAGGTGTTGGCCAGTGTTAGCTGACCTTGCTGTAGCTGGGTCTGGGACACAGAACTTTCCCACTGCACCACTCTGCAACTCCCCTGGGCTTGTCCCTCTGCCATTCCTATTGTGCCTGTAGATATCTGCTTCTCCTGCAGGAGACTGGATGGGATCTCCAAGCCACGGAGCTCAGGTCTCTGCTACAGTCATGACCATCTCCCACCACCTCTTCCATAAACTCTGTGAGTTCCAAAGCTGGGGGTTTGCTGCCTGCCTTTGCCAGAAGGGACATGCCTGCCTTGGAGGGTGGTGCCTGCAATGGCCAACGACAGGGAAGTGGTGACACCTTCTCCCTGTTCCAAGCCCCAGGCCAGACCCCACTCTCTGGGATGAGGAGTGGCTACAGGCTGGATCCTGCCTGGTGCCTGCCCTGAGGTCCCTGTGGCCTCCATGAACCATCCACAAGGCCTGGGAGAAGGCTGGGCAGAGCCCTGACATCAGGAATGGTGGCTGAGCACATGCAGGGGCTCGGCAGGGCTGTGTCACAGCCAGGCCAGGGTGATTTCCTAGGTGGGTTACTCCCAAAGCTGCAGTGAGAGGATGCCATTTCTGGAGTCTCAGACACTGCACTCATGGGGCTGTTCCTGCCCCTGTTTGCCCAGCAATAGCCAAAGGGCTGCCTCAAAGCCACATGCTGCTCAGGCTCCTGGAGACCCTTGGTGCACACCTGGGGGAAGGTTTTTGCAGCTGAGAAGAGCTTTCAGAGGATGGCTGCATTTCATAAGGCTCCTGAACAGCGTTGTCAAGGGAGCAGCAGTGAGCTGACAACTTTTGGGTCAGTCCCAGAACAGCTTGCCAGGGAAGCCTATCAAGCCCCAGTAATCGGGTTTGATTTAAATCTTTCTCCTTCTCATCACCCTTTCTGGATTAAGTCATCTCCAGCAAATGAGGGACTGTGCTGGGAGAGGCACAGACAGGCTCTTGTAGGGGTGTTGGGGAGAGGAAGGGAAAGATAAGCAAACCACTATCACTTTTTGGTTTTATCATCTCCATCCCAATTTTGCTGCTCCACTGGAGTCACAAGATAACAATAATCAAGAAACCAGCAGCTTTTGAGCTCACTTGCTCTCCTCTGGTCAGCTGTTTGGTGACTGCTTACAGTTATTTCCTTGGGCACTCAGGATTTGTGCTGGCTGCAGTGGGGTTTGTGACACGGAAGAAAGAGGGTCTGTGAACCCTGACATTTTGGGATTTTATGTACTGAGGGAGGCAATCTCACAGGGCATTTTCTCTTGCTTTTCTCCTCTGCTTCTCACACTGAAAAAATGCAGCTCTTTACCTGAGGCTACAAGCTTGCACAGGCTTCCCTTGTGAGTAAGCAGCACCCTGGTTTGGAACACAAAGCTCTCTGTGTGCTGCAAGGGCATGAGGACACGGGGGGAGCTGGCAGGGTTACCTGGTCCTGCTCTCTCCTCTCAGTGTGTCCCAGGGCTGTGACAGAGAGGAAAATGTTGCCTTGCTCACGGCCTTGGAGGGGCAGGAGGGTGAGTGGGAAAGGTTATCGAGGCAAGGAGCTGGCAAAAGTCAGCTGGAAAAGTCAACAAACAGCACCTTTGCAGTTGGTACCACTCAGAGAAGAGGGGGTTTGTGGCATCAAGGTGAAATAAAGGGGATTGAAACTCCTGGGAGAAAAACAAACCAAAGAGGAGGCTTTCTTTGCAACCTGTAGGAGAAGGGGAGGGTTTTTTCTCCCCAGGCCGGTGAGTGTGAGGGGGAGGTCGCTGTGCATGTGATCCTGCAGAATAAGAAGGATCACCAAAGGGGTGACGCAGGAAAAGGAGGATTACTCTGCATGTGATGGCAGAAGGAGGATGGAGGAGCATTCTTGCAAAGGGTGCATGGATGGGGATTACTAAGGGATTTTCTTGGGGATCTAGGTATAATGAAGGAACTCCACCCTCCGCCTTGCACTTGGGGTAAGTGAAGGGTCATCACAACTGCTGATGGCTTTCTCTCACCCTTTGAAGCGTTTGTTGCTTGCCCAGTGAACCCAGCTGCAGGTAGGTTTTACTGCCTTTTGAAGAGCCAATGCCATTTCCAAACCTCTAGTCCAAGGGAAGAAGATGAGGCCATCTTTGTGTAAGCCAAGTGTCTGCCTCCACTGAAACTACTCAAACAGTTTGGACACTTCCTCCTGTGTAGTCAAAATACAGTTTATCATCCACAGAGGATTTCAGAAACAAAAGGGTGAGCAGTACACAGAGGCTGACACACCTCAGTGCAAGAGGCTCTAAAACCTGAGCTAATGGGGAGATGCTTCCCTTTGTTTCAGTGGGAGCCCTTCAAATGCCCTGAACAGACCCAGAAGTGATGCCCTGTTGTGCTCATGCACTTCCAGGCCACTGTTGCCACTTTGTAACAAGCTGAAAAATTCACAAATTCACATATTCACAGAAAAAAATGGATATGTTTCTTGGGACCATAGCCAGCAGGATCACAGCTCTCATGGCAGGAGAGGATGGTGTGGCAAGTTCACTATAAATGTGACTTCTTTAATAGCAGTAACAACTCTACATTTGTGAGAGGAAGGCTAAAGCCTGGCTGCAAGTAGCAGCATCTCTGAACAGTCCAGCAAAAATGGTTGAGTTTTGGCTCAGTTGTGAAGTTTTGACAGTGAATAATTGCTGTTATTTACATAACACCCACACTCAAACCATAAATGTTTGGCTCCCTGACCTCAGCCGTGACCACAGAGATCTGCAGTGGATGCTCCTCACGTCCTCCCTGTCATACCACTCCCTTCCCTGGCCTGGGCAAGGAGGAGAAGTGCTGCAAGGGATGGAAAGGATAGGGATGGACTCAGCTCAAGGTGGGGAAAGGAAGCTGGTGAGAAGCCACACTGCAGAAAACAGATGGGAAAACCAAGACTGGAAGAATGGAAGAGGACAGAGAGAAGAAGCAAAGGATAATTGCAGGCAGGGAGTTCCAAGCTGTTTGCCAGAGCAGAGGTGAGAGCAGCCTTTGTATTTTAGGTACAGACTGTTTTCTATCTCCACATCCTTCCACAGAGGACACAGCACAATGCCTGCCATGACAGAGCTGGCAGAGCAAGAGACAGAAAATAAGCAAACACTGAAGGGGAATTACCAATAGAGGGTCAAAGACCAGGAGGGGAAGAATGGGCAGAGAAAGCTAGGAGAAAAATTGAACAGCAATTGAAATGAAAAGGCTTTAACAGAAAAAATAGAAGTTAAAATCTTTGTAAAGGTAAGGGTTGTTTTCTCCAGTGCCTTCCTTTATCCCCATTGCACACCTTTCACCTTCTGCACAGCCTTTGTCCTTCTCTGCACTCAATCCATCCCTCTCCTGGCCCCAGCCCTTGCTTGAAGTCCCTCACTGTGCCCTGCTTGCCATTTCCACTCTGTCTCCTCATGCAGTGTCCCCTCTGTCCTTGCCCACCCTGTGTTCCCAGCCTCCTGCAGACAACACTTCCAGCCACCTCAAGTCATGCAGGAGCTACCCCTGCCTGCTCTGCCTCCTTTCCCAAGAGCCAGTCCTTGTCCCTGCTGCTCTGCTCCTTTCTGTCCAGCCCCCCTTCATCTCCTGCAGACTCCAAATCCTTTCCAAGGTTTCCAAGCTGAGGCACCTGTGAATAAGGGGATGTTCTCCCTGTTGCACAGAGAGGTAGAAACCCACTTTTGCTGGTGCTCCATGTTCTACCTGGGAGCTCATCCTCTGTTGTCCCTCAGGTGAGCCTGTCACTGTGATGCCTGACCCTTGCCATTATGCCTGACTCGGAGGAGGATGCCATCATCCTGCTGCCAGCTCCACCACCTGCTGCAGCAGCACGTGGCTCCCCCGTGAAGGCACTCATGCCAAGCCTCAGCCAAGCTCAAAACCACGCTAGGTCTCTTCCCCAGCTGCCCATGCTGTGTCTGTCCTTGGCCCAGTGGGCAGCAGCAGGCTACTCCCCTTTCCCTCTATGAGAATCCATGGAGCAGGGATGCAGGGCTCAACCCTATGTGGAGGCCACTCCAACCTAGCCATCCTTGCAGCCAAAGCTGGAAAGAGCCACCTGCCAGTTAACATGGAGCCCAGGGACCCTGCATCAGCTCTGGCAAAGCACTCACTCCACTCTTCCCTCCGGGCTCTGGTGGAAGGGTCACAGCACCCCGAGAACCCTCCCCACTGTGGTGCAGCAGCACAGGGCAGGGAGCTCCCCCATGTCAGGAGAGGTGCTGGCAGGGCAGATGACAGCAGGATTATCCCTCTGCCTGCCAGCAAGGGCGAAACTGGACAGCTGGGAAGCAATGAACCCTGACCAGTGCTGCTGCTGCAGCGGCAAGAACGCTTATTTTTAAACTAAGCAGAAAGGAAAAGCACTGTCACCATGTCTCCAGCAGATCAGTTGCCATCCGGGTCCAAGCTGTGTTTTGGGACTTTGGAAACGTCATTTTACTGTTTCACAGTACTTATCCACCTGAGACTGAGCAGATCAGGATTTACTTTCCCTTTACTCCTCCTTCAGTCCCCCTCACAGAGCAATTGCCCTGCAACGCTGCCTGTGTGAGCGTGAAGGTCAGATCAGCTGGACACCACTTCCCTGGAGCTGTCACACACTGAGGCTGAGGTGGCAAGATGGGAACAAGGAGAGGGGCTTCAAAAAGCAGCCAGGAGAGAAATGTGCCATTATTTCTGTCCTCATTACTCAGGAGGAAAACCAAGAGCAGGTCCACAGATGGGACCTGAGGAGCAAGGAGCCCAGCAAGAGTGACCACCTGAGCACTCCCTGGATCTGCAGAGGGCTTGGCAGTGAGCTCCCTGTTGCTGTGGCTCGGCTGTGGCTCATACCCACACGAGCTGGTTTAGCTCCAGCCTGGGTATTATGTATTAGTGCTTCAGTTATAGCACAAACAAGCAGGCTGATCCAGCTAAGGTAAAGCAACTTTCGTTTGCAGCCCTGGATCAAACACCTGCCTTAGCCAATTTGCAAAAGCACCTGCCTGCATGTGGCTTTCCTTCACTTCTGCCTGTGAATTAGGAGCAAAGGGAAGTCTCTTTAGCTGCTGGTACCAGGAACAGCAAAGAGAAACAAGGAGAGGGATGCCTGAACTCCCACCGACCTCTTTTGTTTACCCTTAAAAAGAAACTCCTGCCCTTCAGGCTGTAAGTGGACTCTTATGTCGATGAACCAAAACCCACAAGCCCTGCTCAAACAAATCTCAGGTGGCAGCTACAATAACACCTCTGTGTGAGGATGTGCTGCAGACTTTGGCAAACAGTGATAGATAAACAGGTAAATCTGTTAGCAGTGAGAAGGGGAGGTAATTTGTTGTGGGGATTTGGGATTGTAGCCACAGTGGCTAGAACAGACACTCTGTGGCATCCCTGCTTAATTAGAAACACAGCTGGGTTTTGTCAAGGCAGGTAGCTTCTCTGATGTCTGCTAATGGACTAAATTGCATTTGTGTAGACTGGATTTTGGTCTCCCTGACTGCTGGGAATAAGAAGTAGATTGGGCCCTGCCCTCAGCAGCTTTCTCTACCACTAACTCATCCAAGGACTGGAGTTGTTGCATCCTGCCAGCATCCCTTGGCTGCTGGGCATGTATTTCCCATTACAGCCTCCTTGTTGATCACACTTAGCCAGAACTTGATCTGATCCCTTATCTCAATCTTATCTCAAGCCTGGGGTTGACCACACATCTCTGGGAAAACCAAGGAATGCAACCTGTTTGAAGGTCTTTCCTCCAGCTGCCCATAAGCACTGGCACCTCCAAAGGAGCACCCGTGCTTTATGAAAGGGAGGAAAGCACAAGGAAAACAGCAGATGCTGGAGACTGCTCTGTACTGCATCCCACTGAGGTGTGCCCCGTGCTGTCACGAGCATTTCTGATGAAAAATTGAAGCAGCAACTGAAGCTAAAGTGATGAAGTGAAAACACCTGCCTGCTGAGAAATGTTAAAGAGCCCAGATTCACCTGGGAGGCATTTGGAGACAGGGTCATTTATTTTTCCTGGCTTCCTGCCAGTTTATCCTTCTTCTGTGACACCGCTGCCTTTGAGGGGCTTTGTGCCCTCTGACTCTGCAGCTCTCTCGGCTCCAGATGGCTCAAGGAAAAAAATTTAAACTGGGGAGGTTTCAGGAACTTGCCTCCTCTGGTCTGAGAGGAGCTGACAAAAGTCAGCTGCTGAGCCAGGAGCTGAACTTCAGCTCTCTTGCTTCCTTCAGCTACTGTGCTGTGTGATGTTATTAGACTTGTTGCTCCCAAAAGCATCGCTTTTAGGATCAGCTCCAGAATGACTGCGGAATAAAGGCAGCTTATGATCCAGGCGTAATTCCTAAGGTTTCTAACCCTCTCAGAGCAGTTGAATAACGAGAGCAAGAAGCAGAAACCATCTGGAACAAATCCTTCAGCCTCTGGCACGCAGTGTTTTGATACTCCCCTGTGACCTGAAAGCCTGTCCAGAGCTACTTCACCTACCCAAGCCTGGATGTCCTTATGGGTAGGAAAGCTGTGCCTTCCTAGTGCAACTGGGCAAAAGATTTCAGAAGAGGTGCAGACCCAGTTCTCAGCAAGTTTTTCAGTCCAAGGGCTTCATGGGATGTTCTCTTCAACTTCTGCCAGGCATTGTCCACAAAAACGCAGAAAAATCTCCTGTTCTGCATACAACATCCAGGAAGATTGGAAAGGCTCAGTCTAAACTGTGTCGAGGGGAAACCCATGCTAACGATCACTCAACAAGGCTGAATGTCCTTGGCAGCTATTAATTATTATCAGTCCTTTACCTCAGCAAAGTGTGTGAGAGGCTTTCAGATGCAGCATTCCGCAATCCCCGCACAAGCTTTTATTGATTTGGCACACGAAAACGAGGGTGATAAGTTTGTGTTTGGAGTGAGCTGGAAGCACATGAATAAAACCCTACAGTCAGGAAAGTATGTGCTTTGTTCTGAAGGATGTGTTGCTTTTTGCTTGTTCAGTTTAACCATTCTTTGCTGTCAAGGTCTCTTTCCTACTTCTGGGGGACGATTGATTGATGGAGAAGCAGCTTACTTTTGACGTAGTTCACGGAGGAAACTAGAATTAGTGGTTACTGAATGCTGGTAAAGCATTTATGGATTTAGATTCAGTCCTTTCATTACCATTTGCTGAGAGCCCTTGACAAAGTTTGCCCCTGTTTGTTTTTCCTTTGGTTCCCAGGCTCCTCAGTGGTGGGACAGAAACACCGAAATGCAGGATGCTGGCGGATCCCTAATAGGACAAAAAGCAGGAATCTTACAGCTGCTATCCTGAAGATCTTTGGCACTATGGTTGGCCTCTCAGTTTCCCAGCACAGCAGAAAGTTGAGCCACCCTCATTTACACAATAGCCTAAACCAACCTTGTGATTTGCCTTTAATTTGCAGTTTGCTCCCTGCTCTCTCCTGCTCCTTTCCCTCCTCCTTTTGTGTTCCTCATTCACACTGCAATCAGAGGTGCATAATGCCAGTGTGATTCAGGTTTCAATAACTGCCACCATCTGTGATGAATCAGAGAAGATGCAGCAGGCAGGGATGGCTCAAAAGGAGGTGGTTTTCCCTTTAGAGATTTTAAACAGGAGGGGACTCACACAGCCTGCTCCAGGCAGTCAACTGAGGTGCCTGCACATTTAGGGGGACAAACTCCCTGAGCAGATGCTGGACAGAAGCAGATATCTCCAGATGTGGTTCAATAGTTAAGTTGGCAAGATGTGAAACCTGCTCATCCTCCTCTCTGGCACAGGCCTGGTCCATCACATGCATGTCATACAAAGAAAATAACTGTGCTAACAAATGGATTACTGCCATGGGATGTCCCCATGGCTGCTGCTGGTATATCCACACAACCAGGATGCCCCTAGCATGATTTTGGCTTGGATCCACTCCCCAGGAATTCTCCCAGGTGGTTTGGGAGTTGTTGGGAGCCAGTGAACCTTTCCATGAAGCATTTTGCAGAGGCCATGCCGAGCTGCAAGGTGAGCCAGCCTGGCTGTGGCTGCTCCCTGGCAGCTGCCTGGGGAAGGGCCTCAGGGAAGTTTGATGTCCAAGCACACACACAGCCCATTTCTCTGGGGTTTCACTTCACTTTCCTCTCCTGTGCCAGAAGAGCCCTGCATGAGCCCAGCAGATGGCACTCCACCATGAATTTACACCGAAAAGCCCCTCATAAACAGCCTGTCCCATCTCTGGGGGGGCAGCGTGGTGGGACAGGGCTGTCCTGCTTACCCACACCCCACAGGGAGCCAGCAGCTGCTGTCATGGGAAGCATGCCAAGTCTGGGCATGATTTTGGGAACTTTGAATAAAATTCCTTCATTTATATACATATCCATATACCTACCTACCTACCTACCTACCTACCTACCTACCTACCTACCTACCTACCTACCTACCTACCTACCTACCTACCTTTGTTTAGTTGTCTTCTGAGCTAATTCTCTCAGACAGCTCTCCCTTTTTGTTGCTTCTGCCAGCTTTTCACCCACCTACAGCAGCAATAGATGCTTGCAAGGACAGAGTTTTAGCCCCCTCTGGTAGCAGATGAAGCCCAAAGCTCAACCAAGAGAGTTGTCACCTTTTGTGTGTGGCTGGGCTCCTTGCTGAGCCAGGGCATTACTTTTTTTTTGCAATAAGTAAATTGAAATTGGGTTTGGGAAGTGGAAAGTTCCTGCTTGGCAGCAAACTACTGCTCCCAGGGTCAGTGTCTGCACACAGGCTCCTCTCCTGAAACTGGAGTGGGCTCAGAGCAGATAATGTGGCATTTCAGGACCGCTGAGCCAACAACCACAGCTTCCTACCAAGCACTTTAGTCTTCCCTAAGTGGCTTTGGATTTCGTCTGTCTCCTTTTTTTCCCTCTGACATTTCAAAAATGTTCAGACTGCTCAGAATTTGTGCTGCAGTTTTGAAACAGTTGCCTCCATGATGCTGATTTCTCACTTAAGGGCACAAGATGCCCCATCCCTGGAAGTGTTCAAGGCCAGGTTGGATGGCAATGCTTGTCCTGACCTTTGCTGGGTTGTCCATTTATTCTCATCTCCAGCCACAGGCAGCAAACTTCCCTGAACAACCTGAACTGGCAGCTGCACGTGTCTAATTTTGGAGGGAAAAGAGCAGAAAGGAAGAAGAAAGGTGAAGGGAGAGAGGCAATCCTGGAAGAGCTACCACAAACATTGGGATCTCTCCTCTGCTCTCTGAAAGTCAGTCAGTTCATAAGAACTGTGAATAGGTCTGAGAACATCTCAGAAGGTGAAATCCCTTCCTTCCCTTCTCTCCAGCTCTGGTGCTTGCTGTTTGTCCTCTGGTTTGCCAGCTCGTGTGGTCTTTCCCCTCAGTCCCAGCTGGCAGAGTTGAGCTCTCCTCCCCTTAACAAGCAGAGTTTGGCCTCTGGCTGCTTCCTTGGCCCTTTCCATCACAGACTTTGTTTCTGCTACATCTGTTCTTCACCAGAAGTGAACAGTTCAAACTGAAATTGCCCATACTCTGTATCCCTTTGGGTTTTCAGTCAAAACATTTCTAGCTGTGCTGGGAAGGGAAAGGCTGAGGAACAGAGGGATTGGAGAAAGGGATTGGGCATGGAGGGAGAGAGGTTTGCAAGAAGCAGGGAAGAGTGCGTAGGTGCTGAGGTCTTGGTGCAGAAGAAGCAGAGACGCTTCAGCCCCAGCCCACCTTCCCTGAGTAGACATCTCTCTGCCACAACCATGAAGGTAAAGTCATTAGAACTGGTGCAGGAAAGCTGCTGAGCCCTTCAGGATGTCATGTTGCCTCCCTGCTTGGCATCCATGTGTGGTGAGGCCACCCCCAGGCATGATGGGGGGTTGGGATGTGGCTCCTTCCCAGTAATCCTGGGTGGCACAGAGCTATAGGTAATTACCTGGGGCTTTCACAGTATAGAATTTGAGGTATTTTCTCCTCCCTGGGCTTGTTCCAGCCTGGATTCACATGCACACGGCGCTGACCTCAGGGCTTAGGTCAGTGAAGGCACCAGCAAATATGCAATTCCCTTTCCATGGGGAAAAGGGTAAGTATAGCTCATGTACAGCCAAAAAAGTGGCTTCTCCAGGCTTCTCCTGCTGGGTCTGTGCTGCTGGCAGGAATCTCACAGGACATCTGCCTGCAATGGGAGAGAGAAAGTCACTCCCTGCTGCATGTGGAGCTCTTGAAAGTTGTCAGGGCAAATAAATGAGCACAGAGAAATGAGCCCCATTGCTGGGACAGAGCTGCACATGAGGCCAGTCTGGAGAAAGAGCAAAGACTTCTCTGGTGGGTGCAGCTGCCCTCATGACAAAACCCTTCCATGGATATACAAAGACTTTCATCTGCAGGACTGTAATTTCAGTGCCTTTATTGGAAGTTACATTTCTGCTTCAAGTTAGAAAAAGGAACCACAGCTCTTGATTCAGATGGTGGCAGAAGACTGACTTGTGTGTCCACAGAATTTTTTTCCCTATGGAGTATGAAGGAAAAGGGTCATCCAACACTTAAAGTGTCCAGAACCTGAAAGAAAATTTTAAAAGGAAATTGTATATATACTAATGTTTTATTCTTGCCATTTCCACCAGCTGACTTACAAACCTTACAAGCAAAGGCTGCACTTTCCTCCCAGGCTGTGATGCCAGCACCAGGTACTGCTGTGATAAGCAGCTCCCAGTTTAACCAAAGGAGAGGACACAATAGCACAGAGACAAAGCCACAAAATGTGCGGCTTTTACTTCAGCGTTTCATTCCTGCAATTCCTCTCGTCGGCTTCTTTCCTTTATTTGTTTCTTTTTTTTTTTTCCCCAGCTCTTCTCTTTAACTTTCTCCTCGGAGCTGGAGGGCTGGCTCAGCCCAGCCGCCCACAAAACCAACAGCCAGATGAACCAGCCTGGCTTGGAACCACGTTTTTGCTAAAACCCTGCAATTTCTAGGTCTCCCCCTCCACGCCATCCTCCAGCATCACCCCTCGACGTGTACCCACAGAAACCCTTTGTTTTTCCAGAGCCCTGGGGCTCTGCTGGGGGCAGGTGTCCGGATTTCCAGGCAGCAGCCCGGCTGTGGAAGGCGATAAGCCCCGCGTTTATCTCCCCGGCAGGGGCACAGCCGGCGAGAACAGCGTGTCCTTGACCCGGGCAGGTGCTGGGCACGCCGGGCTGCCGCCAGCTGGGCTGGGGAATGCCATCCCAAATCCTACAGGAGCGGCACAAGCTGGGCTTCAGCCCCCAGCTGGCAGCCACCCGCCTGGCTCAGCGTTCGGGGTGATGGGACCACACGCCCCTGACACCTGGGTGTCTCACAGGGGACACGGAGATGGGCAGCGGTGCTGGGCTGCTGGAGGGAAACTGAGGCAGGCACTTTGTGTAACTTTCCATTTTCTTCTAATATCCCACCCCCCCCTTGTCTGTTTTCTTGAAAAAAAAATAAAACCTCTTTAATTGTGTGAGTTATCCCATTGTGAACAATGAGCTTAGGTTGTAACTATATTTATTCTGGGTAGGTTTCTTCTTGCAACTGGTTTTAATGCCCTGGGCCTCCCTGGTATGTTCTGAGCAGAGTTAATTGGAGGCGTCTGGCTCAAATACTAAAAGTTACTTGAAACCTGCAATTTTGAACAGATTAAAGAAATCTGTGAAAGCACTCAAATGAACCACAGATCCTGCAGCACACCCATAGTACAACTTCTATTAGCTTGCAGTAGACCACAGACATGGAAAAATGCTTTCAATGAATATTCCTTGAGGAAAAAGCTAAACGTTTGTGATTTATAAAATACCCATGGCAACGTATTAAGCTGTCAGCCATGGCACAGTCTTGTCTTCCTTTCTAAAGCAACTGGGCTATGGCTTAAAGCATCTACGGGAAGATTTTGCAGGGAAAGGAATTATCTTTAATATATTTAATTTAATATCTTTCCTCTAACTCTTCACGCCAGCCCTCTCACCTCTCTTCTGTCCCAAGCCCATCTGTGCACTCCCCTGGGGCCTGTGATGAAGTGGCATGGTTGAAATGGTTGCATTCATTTCCAGATGTTGTTGGAGGAGCACCAGCATATTTTGCGTTTGACCACTCCATTGCCACCACATCCTCCAGTGTCAGAGACAGACAGGCACCTCGAATCACTGGGTCCCTGAGAGGAGCCACAAGTGCCATGAGCTGTGCAAGGGAGGGACTGGGAGGCAGCTGGGCATGGATTGGGCCTGTGACACAGTGCCTGGACTCAGTCCCAAAGTTCAGTGTGGGAAGGGCTTTCCCTGACCAGCAGAGACACAGCAAATGTCCCCCTCCATTCTGGCATGAGGCTGTGATTGTCATCTGTGGGGGATGAGGGCAAAGGAGAATAAAGGCAACGTGCTTAAAGCCAGCTGTCACTTTGGAGGGAACAGCTGGCGAGTTGGTGTGTGATTAAGATTGATCCAGACTCCATGTGGGAATGATGTCTTCCAGAGAGGAGACAAATGCCTGGCCTTTGTGGGCTAGCAGGCCACAGGCTCAGAAGAGACCATCCTCCTTTTGTCCCACATCTCCCTGAGTTTTGTGTATGCTGCTTTTTGTGGTTGGTGTTAGAGAACAAAAGAGAGCTTTTTAAACACAGGGTTTGTTCAACCTCTTCATTTCATGTTCTTGGGATGCTGAGTTGGCCGGGCTGTGCTGAAATCAAGAAGCCAAGCTAGTTTTGGTTGTGCACCAAAATTTATCAGTAAAATAAGGATGGATGTCCTGACAATGAAAAGCCCATCTCAGTTCCATTGCTGGGAAGGATTTTCCTGGGACAGATTTTACTTCCAGATCCCAAACAGAAAGAACCAACACAGAAAAGGAAAGCAACCAGGCAAGGGGGAAGGAAGGAAGGAAGGAAGGAAGGAAGGAAGGAAGGAAGGAAGGAAGGAAGGAAGGAAGGAAGGAAGGAA
>VZUI01086996.1:0-13099 GCA_013401135.1 Cettia cetti
ACAGGAGAGAGACAGGAGGGGACAGGAGGGGACAGGAGGGGGACAGGAGGGGGACAGGAGGGGGACAGGAGAGAGACAGGAGGGGACAGGAGAGGGACAGGAGGGGACAGGAGGGGACAGGAGGGGGACAGGAGGGGGACAGGAGGGGACAGGAGGGGACAGGAGAGGGACAGGAGGGGGACAGGAGAGGGACAGGAGGGGCTGTCCCCACTGCTGCAGGGAGGGAAGGGCTGAAGGTGAAATGAGCTTTTCCCAGCAGATGAGAGCCCAGCTGGAGGGGTGAGCCCTGGTGTCCCAGCCCCTGGGCACTGGGGTGGGTCTGGCAGCATTCCCGGAGTCCCAGGGCTCCCAGGAGCTGCAGCTGGGCAGGGCCAGGCTGCTCCTGGGGCTCTCATCACTCAGCAGGATCTGGGTCAGCAGGTGGGAGGATGAGGGGTGTCCCGTGACGTTTGGGGCTTGTGCTGCCAGTGACAATTGCAGGGATGGGGCAGTGTCAGTTCCCACAGCGGGGACAGGGGCTCGGCCGCAGCCCGCAGCTCTTGTGCTGCTGCAGCAGCAGCAATCCTGTTTGAGAAGAGGGTCTGGAGTCTCTGGGAGTTCTGTGTGGTCCTGCAGAGGTGCTGAGGGGCTCTGCTCAGTGCAGGGATTTGTTTGGCACGAGCCAGAGCTGAGGGTTTTTGCCTCCAGCAGCGTGCAGGCTCAGCGATCCCTGCAGCCAGGGAAATGGGAAGGAGTTCCCGCGGGAGGGGAAGCCCCATGTCTGGGCCAGGCATGGAGCAGCTCTGCAGCCTCTCTGCCACTCTGGCTTATCATCACTGTTATCTCTTGGAGGGATTTCAGTTGATATTTTGCACAAGACTCTGCCGAGGATGTGTTATTGACATATTCTTAGCTTAAAACCGTTATCATGGTAAATCCCTGGATTTAAAATCTAATTACAAGACATTAATAGCTGAGCCTGAAGAGCTAAGTCATGCAAATATTGCTGTCTGCAAAGTGGAGTATACACAAATGTTTGAACTGCTGAGTTAGGAGCTGCAGTCTGGAGGTGGCAATAAATCTGAGCCCAGTCCTCGCCGCTGGGATCTGCGTGTCCGTGAAATTAATGGCACCATCTTCATGAAAGTGGTGTCAGGGAACGTGGCTATTTTCTTCCCTGAGTAGGTTAATTAGCACTAATGTAATTATTTTTGTACTGATTTTTAATTTTAATCAAACATTGCACGAAACAATTAAGTTCAGAACAAATGGCTTATTATGGAAATGTTTGTGGCGGAGGGAAGCAAAGCAGCAATGTTTGAATTATACACAGATATTGAGTTACTTTATTCATTAAAATGAACAATTACATTAGGCCTTATGAGGCAGACTAAGCATTTCTTGTTAATGTTTGTTCTATAGAGAACATAATGAGAATATATATTGTGAGTGGATCCAATCCCTCTTGCTGGAGGCACGCAGGACCTGGGGATGTGTGGGAGCAGGGGTCCAATCCTTCCCAAATCTGCCAGGACTGCAGTGCAGGGAATTGAGGAATTGCCGTGGCATTTTCCCGTGTGTCCAGGTGAGCAGTGCCAGCCCTGGCTGCCCTCCATGCCCAGCTCCATGCCCTGGGAGGGACTCAGGGGACACTCAGGTCACTGGGGCCCCCCTCATCCTCCCAGCCCTGGAGCTCAGCCCCTGGTTAG
This sequence comes from Cettia cetti, assembly GCA_013401135.1. Classification (NCBI taxonomy): domain Eukaryota; kingdom Metazoa; phylum Chordata; class Aves; order Passeriformes; family Sylviidae; genus Cettia; species Cettia cetti. The sequence continues at coordinate 1,689 of VZUI01086996.1, forward strand.
CCCTGGCTCAGAGCTGGGACTGGCCATGGGAATGGATTTCCTGGCTCCCTGCACTGCCAGAGAGCCCAAAGCACCATTCACCAGTGCAATTCAATCAGTCTTTGCATTCCTGTATCATCAGCACTCCTCTCCTCCTGCAAGCTGCACACCTTCAGCTCAGCAGAGCAGGAGAGGGGAGTTCATGGATCTTTTCTCCAGAATACTGAAGGTTAATGAAGTTTCCCAGGCAGTGGCAGACCTCTAGAATCTCTCTTACTGAGGGATTATTTTTACAGCACTCACAGAAAGACTCTTGGTACTCCAGTGTGTGAGCAGAGTGTGACTTCAGGGTTTGTTGTTTTCACAAATATAAAATGAAAATGATACAGGATCTATTTTGATTTAAATTCGGAAAGTGCAACTTAACCCTTCAGTCTAAGACCTGCCCATGCAAGTCTTCCTGTCTAGATGAATAATTAAGGTAGCTGATTCAAGAAACTCATCTGAAAATTCTGACTTGTAGGGAAAATCACAGAGCTTGTCAACATTTAAGTGACCTAAAGAAAATAGCTGAAATTTTGTTTTAATAACATTTATTCACATCTATCCCAGGGGATCAGGCTTTCTGTTTGGAACAGACACACACAGAGCAGCTGCTGGTAACTGGTGCTGGGAATGCCAGGGCCTTCCCAGGCTTCCAGCCTGGGCTGTTTCACTGGGCTCCAGTGCTAAACCTCCCTTGTTCCTGGAAGCTGGTGAGGGGCTGGAGTCAGGCATAGTTTGAAATGATTTGTGAGTCTAATTTCCCACAGTACTGGGAGCCTTTGTCACATACCTTGGAGTTCAGGATTCTCCAGACTGCAAAGTAAGTGAGACTTCCCATGTATTTAATATAATCATTCATCATTTGCATTCCCAGAAGCATGTGTGATATTTCAGAAGCTGAATGTGACTTTGAAATGAAATATTATCTAATTATTGCAGTTTTCAGTGATGACCATTTTCTTTGTCCTTCATATTGCTCACCTGGTTTGTGCAGCAGACCTTCCCCCATTCCCACTGATCCATGCCCTGTGGAAAACACATTTCCACCTCATTTCAAACCTGCCCCTGGTCAGTAGCAGTTCCGGAAGGGAGATCTCTGTTCTGTCTCAGTGAGAAGCCCCAAGGTTTGTGGAAAGCAGCCTTGCAAATCTAAGTCCTGCCTTCCCCCAAGGTTTGCAATGTTCTCATTAATTCTCATGGAAAAACAGGTTTTCACTCTCGTGGTTTATCTGGGGTTGTGTCATTCCATCAGACTCAGCGACAAACAGAAATGAGGAATGGAGGCAGTGAGCACAGTTAGGGCCCAGAGCCCCACACAGAGGCACCAGGCTGTGGCTCCAGGAGTCTGCCACCTGGGAAGTTCATCCAGTTGGGTTTTGTGTGCTGGGGCTCCCCTGGGTCCCCTCCCTTCATTCCCAGCTCACGTCTGTGGCTGCCAGCCCTGACCCCGAGCCTGTCTGTGTCCCTGTCCCCCAAACTGAGGAGATGCAGTGGGACAGGGTGTGCATTCTGTGCTCCCCTTGGTGTGCAGCCAGCCCCAAACCAGCCCTAACCCTGTCCTAACCCTGTCCTAACCCTGTCCTAGCCCTGCCCTAACCCTGTCCTAACCCTGTCCTAACCCTGTCCTAACCCTGCCCTAGCCCTGCCCTAGCCCTGCCCTAACCCCACCCTAACCCGATGCCGTCTGTCCCTGTCACAGATCGAGGAGATGCAGTGGGGAGGCGGGGTGCGTGCCGTGCCCCCCTCGGTGTGCAGCCAGCCGTGCCGGCCGGGCGAGAGGAAGAAGATGGTGAAGGGGATGCCGTGCTGCTGGCACTGCGAGCTGTGCGACGGCTACCAGTACCAGGCCGACGAGGTCACCTGCCTGCTGTGCTCCTACAACGAGCGGCCCAACGAGAACCGCACCGGCTGCCGCTCCATCCCCATCATCAAGCTGGAGTGGCACTCGCCCTGGGCCGTCATCCCCGTCTTCCTGGCCATGCTGGGCATCGTGGCCACCATCTTCGTCATGGCCACCTTCATCCGCTACAACGACACGCCCATCGTGCGCGCCTCGGGCCGCGAGCTCAGCTACGTGCTGCTGACGGGCATCTTCCTCTGCTACATCATCACCTTCCTGATGATCGCCAAGCCCGACGTGGCCGTCTGCTCCTTCCGCAGGATCTTCCTGGGGCTGGGCATGTGCATCAGCTACGCCGCGCTGCTCACCAAGACCAACCGCATCTACCGCATCTTCGAGCAGGGCAAGAAGTCGGTGACGGCGCCCCGGCTGATCAGCCCCACCTCGCAGCTGGCCATCACCTCCAGCCTCATCTCCGTCCAGCTGCTGGGCGTCTTCATCTGGTTCGCCGTGGACCCGCCCAACATCATCGTGGATTACGATGAGCAGAAAACTATGAACCCCGATCAGGCCAGAGGAGTGCTCAAATGTGACATTACGGATCTACAAATCATTTGTTCCTTGGGTTATAGCATTCTGCTCATGGTGACGTGCACTGTCTATGCCATCAAGACTCGGGGGGTCCCAGAGAATTTTAATGAAGCCAAACCCATTGGATTCACTATGTACACTACCTGTATAGTATGGCTTGCCTTCATTCCAATATTTTTTGGCACTGCCCAGTCAGCAGAAAAGGTAGGTGAGAGTGCACAGGTGTCTGAGGATTCACTGTGCTTGTAACGGCGCGCTGGTGCTCGGCTCTCCCAGGATTTCCGGCTCACCCCTGCCTCACGGGCAATCCTTGGCACTGTTCTCCTTCCCCGTTTAGCTCCTGGGCCATTCGTTTGACAAACTGGCAAATGATCAATAGCAATCACATTAGCCATTAGTTTTATTGTTGCATCCATTTCAGTTGTTTCTTTACAGCAGGATAAATGGGAACTAGCTGTCATATTATCCACAGAGAGGCCTCTCCTAACAAAATCATTTTGAACACAAGATGTAAGCCAGAAAACTCTCAAAAAATACTCAGGTGGGCTCCCGTGCCTCTGGACCTGAGCCCTGAGGGCAGGGTGGGGCTCTGCTCACGGAACAGCCCCAGGACACATTTACAGCAGTGTAAAGGGCCTGTCCTGAGCTCCCCAGGCTGAGCCCAGTGGCTCCAGCTGATGCTCCACGATGCAGCTTCACTCTAATCTCTCTGGAGAAAAGCTGTCGTTTCAGAGGGGTTTGGCAAACACCTCCAGGTGCAGTATTCAGAGAGCAGCGGCGATAGCAGGCTGTCCTGAGCTGCTGTCACTCTGTCCCACCCCTCCAGCCCAGCCTGGAGCAAGCTGCTGCCCCATCCTTACCTGTGGGGTGCTCCTGGATGCAGGCACCACCCTCCTGCCTGCAGTGCTGCCCCAGGCCTTGCACGGATGTGGGGGCACTGCCATCCCCAGGTGCTGCACCGCCCTTCCTCGGGCAGGAAACACCTTTGGCTTCTTGGTCCTTTCTCCACCTCTGGTTTCATTTTGCATTTGTTCTGTTCACTTTGCATTTGTTCTGCAGCACAGGGCTGGGGCAGGCTCGGTGCTGTGGGTGAGTTTCTGTGTGTTTAAGGGGTGAGCACCCCAGCTGCCAGGCAGGGCTGAACCCGGGGCTGGGCAGGGGGAGCTGCAGGGACACAGCGGGGCCTTGGGACGGGTCCTGCTGCTCTGGGGCTGCACCGAGCCTTGCTCCCTGCAGCTCAGGGGCTTGTAGGGATTTGCAGTTGCTTTGGGCTCAGCTGTGGCCCTCGGGGGAGGAGGGGATCCCCCAGGAAGGAGTTTGCTGGTGGGAGAGGGGGTCACTCAGGATGGCCAGGTAGGAACAGAGGTTATGGAGAGGTTTCCACATATCCTCTCACCTCTGCACTGGCCTTTCCAGAGCCACTGCATCCCAGAGGGAATTCATTTCAACTGGACGGGAGACCTGCCAAGGCTCACAAACACTTCAAACGCCTCTGCTCTCCCTGTTGAGTGTGAGATAAGGAGCAGCAGCAGCTGGGAGTGCGCTGGGTCTGTGTAACCTGGCTCTGGCACGGCGGGGCTGAGCTGCTCTCGAGCTCCCGGTGGCACTGGGGCCTGCAGGGGCTGAGATCAGTGCTTGCCATTGTTGTCTGCAGAGATTTAACCGGGTGATACTGAAGCACAAAGGAATCCAAGGGCTGCTGCCAGCACTCGGAGTTGTTCAGCAGCAGGAGCTGGAGGCGCCCATGAGCTCCTGGAGCTGGGTTAAAGCTGGGCTCCGGGAGCCTTGGGCTCCTGTGCCGCCCATGCGGGACAGCGGAAGGGATGATGATGAACTTGATGTTACCCAGAGCACAGAGGGTGGCACAGGGCAGGGGAAGCAGCCCCTCACTGCCTGTGCCCCAGCCCGGGGACACTGGGGACATTGGGGACGTTGGGACAGCAGTGGCTGCTCTGTGCTGCTGGGGCTCAGCCCCATTCCTTGGGCTGGAGGCTGCTCTGTCTGGTCCAGCAGAGCCCCCAGTGTGACCCTGCTGTGCCAGGAGCCCCCAGGGCCTGTCCCTGTGTCCCTGCAGGGCTGTGGCACCAGGGCTCAGTGCCAAACCCCAGTGCTGGCCCTGCTCCCGGGGCTGTCCCCCCCTGCCCTGCACTGCAGGAGCTTGGCTGCTCCTCTGCCCTTTCTCTCGCTCCTTTTGGGTGGGGGCACAGGGATTGTGCTTTTTGCTGCTTGCTACTGATTTCCTGTCAGATCTTTCCTCTGGAAAATATTGTGCCTTGGCTTAGCCACGCACGTCTGTGCTGAAATGGAAATTGCACCTGCTGAAAAATCTCATGCAGCACGATCTTTTAAACTGAGGAATGGGGTTATATATAACACTGTGGGTTTCAGTGTATGGATTTATTTTATTTTATCGATAAATACAAGCATAATGTTGTTCGGTGGAAGGCATATTGAAAACACCTGCCTTGTTCAGGGTAGAGAATAACACCTCCAACAACAACAAAAAAACCCAGCAATGTGCTGCAGGTAATTCATAAAAGGTGAATAATTCAGGCAGGAGCTGTTGCAGCAGGTGGAGGGAGGCCAGAAATCCAAGTTTCTCGGGATGGAGATGAACCATGAGGCACATGGGAGGTGGCACATGGTAAAAGCAGATTTCAGACCTTTCACAGCTTGAGTGCACTCAGCCTGATCCTTTGTCCACCGTCAGAAATGGAGGGGACACGAGGCTGGTGGGCATTTGTGGGTCACTTGTGATTTGTGGGGGATTTGTGGGTCACTTGTGATTTGTGGGTCAGTTCTGGGGGATTTGTGGGTCAGTTGTGATTTGTGGGTCAGTTGTGATTTGTGGGTCAGTTGTGATTTGTGGGTCAGTTCTGGGGGATTTGTGGGCTTTGTTGGGTAGCGCAGCACACGGATCCCATGGGTGGGGATGTGCTCATCCTTCCCACATCCCAGCACCTCTGCAGTTGCCATGGCTGGGGTGCAGGGCCCTCAGGGCCCCTGCTCTGTGCTGGGCACTCTGCAGCTTTGGGGGGGCTGTGTTTTCCTGTGTCAGGTCTGGATGCTGAAGATGCTGTGTAGCCTTGGAGGAGCAGGACAGTTCTGGGGACAGGCATCGTGCTGTCTCTGTTCAGAAAGATCCTGCATTAATGTGTATTTGATAGAAAGCCAGCATGGCTTTTAGCTGAAGGAGGAGAGATTTAGACTGGATCTACGGAAGGAATTCCACCCTGGGAGGGTGGGGAGGCCTGGCACGGGGTGCCCAGAGAAGCTGAATATTCCCCTAAAATCTCATTTTCTCAGATCATGTCACTGGGCTAATAGAGGGAAAGATGCCATGGTTATATTTTTATGTTTCATAGAGGTTCTGCTGCCTCACAGCTCTGATTGCTTTTATTTAGTAATTGTGCTAAGATTAAAACAATCCTTTGCTGGATGTGTTTACAAGCCAGTGAGATGGGTCAGCGTGCTCCTGGAATATGTCCTGTGGGATTCTTTTCTTGAATGATCCCCAGGGCTATTTTCAAGCTAAAAAAGTTCCAATAGTGCCTCTGAGCGAGGGGTGGCTGTTGTTCAGCCAGTTGGTTGTCCTGCTTGGGGGCTCTATCCTTCCTGCAATGATGAGAAATAGGGAAAAGTTGAAACAGAGTTGTCACCTTCCATCACCTTATTTTTGCGTGAACTTTCAGTGGTAAACTGTTGGGGGGTTTGGGGGGAGTTCTGTAGGTTTTGTAATGAAATTTGAAGTCCCTAATCCCATCAGCTCTTCCACCTTCTTTCTTGCTTCTCTATTTATTTTTTTTTTTCAATGCCCCTTTTATTCAAATCAATAAGCAGGGCAAGTCAGGCATATTTGGCAGCAACAATTTTACTTATTGTGTTGAGTGTTCCCTAAATACTATAATTTGAAGGCACATGCAAAATGGGTCCTTGTTCAGATTAAATAATGTCACATTAGCATAGGAGCACTTCAGTCTCTGTTCTATTTTTTGGTGGAACTAAGTTACCCTTCAATTCTCTGTAACACAAATACCAATTAGCCAGGTAGGACACACTTTTATTTTCTCCCTTGGGAAGGCTTGGGCTGACAGTTGCTATAGCAACTCTACATATGTGGATTTGGGAGTTATGAGGAATTTAATGCAGCATTTGTTGGAGTTTTGCACTGTTGGATTGTGGAGGAAGCCAGGCTTTGAGGCTCCCAGGGAATGTGACTGAGTCTGCCACGATTTGGGCTCACACAGGGACCGTGTGGATGGCAGCTCCCGTTTAAAGGAGGGCTCTGATAGCTGGAATTTCTCATGGATGCACTTTGGCTTCACCCATCACTTCATTATCAGGCAGGGAGCAGCACACGTGCACACTCCGAGTGAAATAAGGCTGATTGGAGTAATTAGCTCCTCCTCAGAAGACCATAAATTAACGGTGATTATGATTCTTGAAAGAACAGAAGCAGAAGGTACACTAACGCTGCTCTGCTTTATCACATTTGCTGCATTGTAATGCTCCTTTAATGTTAATATGTACTTTTGTAGTAAAATCTAATTGCAAACACTGAGCAGGCAGAGCCCAGGGCCACAATGGTGTTCCACATAATTCCCTGGGGAGGGGGGCTCCCCCAGCCAGCACAGAGCCAGGTGCAGCAGGCAGGGAGCTGCAGGGAGGGGCAGAGCAGGGTTAGCAGCCCGTTCTGCTGAAATGCTCGGGCTCTGCAGCAGGTACAGGTGCCACGGGGCAGGGACTGTGTGTGTGCTGTCCCAGGGGCAGCAGTGACTGCATTCCTGTCCCCACGCTGCTGCTCTCTCACCCGGGGACCTTTGGAAGCCTCTGAGTGGCTGCTTTGATGTCTGATGTTGGCATGAGGGATCTCTTTGCTGTGATAATTCCAGCCTTTTCCATTCCCAGCTGTGCTGAGGACACAGGAAAATAAAACCATTTGGAAGATGGGCAAACAAATGGAACCCAGAAAGGAGAGGGCATTACAGAGGTGAAAATCACAGAATGTCCTGAGCTGGAAGGGACCCACCAGGATCATTGATCCAGCTCCTGGCCCTGCCCAGACCCCCCAGATCCCACCCTGGGCATCCCTGGGAGGGTTTTCCAAAGGCTCCTGGAGCTCTGGCAGTGCCCATTCCCTGGGGAGCCTGGGCAGTGCCAGCACCCTCTGGGGTAGAACCTCTACCTGCTCTGCAGCCTGAGCCTCCCTCCATGGCACTCTGCAGCACTGGCAGGACCCAGCTCCTCCTCAGGCTTCTCTGTCTCCCCTTTGAGCAGTCCACCAAGAGCCCCAAGTCTGGACAATCTGTGTTTGGCTGGAGCAGCAGATTTGGGAATATTTGTGGTGTTTTTCCTCCCTGAGCCCGGCTGTGGCAGAGGCTCTTGCCCGAGGCTCTCGGCATCACCAGCTCTGGGCAGGGCACAGCTGCCCCTGTCCTGTGCTCAGACTGTGTCAAAAAAAGAAGAATGGGCAAGGTCTCTTCTTTCCCTGGAATTTCTGGTGCATACTTAACTGCCTCTGGCTAAAAAGCAACACAATTTTTAAAGGAAAAATCCTGTAGGTGTTTAATGCATAGTGTTGACATGTACTTTTTTTGTTCCTCTTTTTTTTTTTTTTTGGAAAATGTAGAATTGCCAGGAGGGTTTTACATGTGAAAAGCCATCTCTGCATGGGCCCCTGGCAGCCCTATCAACAGTTTTTATCTGCAGCACGATCTGACAGCCCCTCACTGGGAAATAATTGCGGCTCCGTGGAGTCCAGGGCAGTAATTACTGTGTTGATGAAACTTTTCTCTTTGCTTGCGTTCTGATATCTCTGAATGTCAAACTCACTCGGGCTGACAACATAATTTCCCCAGCAGAGCTCTTGCATGGACCGTGCCAGGCTGCTGGGCAGGCTGGGGGTTTTCCAGTTTGCTGAATTCCTGGGGCAGCCGAGGGAAAAGCTCAGCCTTGCAAAGCCCTGCCTTGGGATTAAGGGTGCTGGGCTCGGGGCAGCCACCCACAGGAACAAGGAGGGGCTGTGGAGTTGTGGAGTAGCTCTTCAAAGTGAGTTAAAAGGAACCAATCCCAGAATCCGTGACTCCAGGCAGGCAGGGTCAGTTTGTTTGGGTGTCTGTGCAGGTAGTTTGGATCTGTGATCATGTATTTCCACTGGCTGGTGAAACCATCCCTGGGAGCATTCAGAGTGGGAGTGTGGCCCTTGAGGAGGTGCCGTGGTGGTGCTGGGCTGAGGAGGGCCCTCGGTGGCCCCGAAGGTGACTCTATGATTTTAATGAACAATTTGAATTTCCTGCGAGTGCAAGGCTTAAGGTAAGTGTATCACGAGGGTGATGTGGTTCCCCAGAGGGACTGATGCATTCCTGGTTCCCTGCCAGCCTGCATTTTTGAGGGGAGCCCCATTCCAGGGCTCAGGTGGGTGTTGTGGGTGGCACTGGGAGCCCATTCCCTGTCCCCTGTGGGGTCAGCCAGGATTTATTTGTTGTTTTAAGTGGTTTAAGCAGGCGTGTAATAATAACAAAAGTAGAACCCATCATAGTCATAGAAATTGCCTCATGCTTTGCTTTCGAGGCATAAGCTTAGCAGAAGGTTAAAGAGAAACAACGAGTTCTTGTAGACTGAAGCAAAAAAAAAAAAAAGTGTCCCAACCCTACCAGGTCAAAAGTGATTTGTGGCATGTTTATATTTCTGCAGTAACAGCTTTTCTTGCACTGTTAATTGCTCATTAAACGCCATCCATTCAGCCCTTAAGTGCCTCTGCCACAGCAGGGAAAGCTGAGGTTTAGCCCTGCCCAGTCTCATGGTTTCACCATTGAAAAACAATGTGTGCAGTGTAAATGGAATAACTGGAGTGTTCCCAGGTTCCCGATGGCCTTACCTCTAGAGACACTTACTTAACAGGGTGCAGAGGGAGTAGGAGGACAAAAATGTGGTGAACAATGCGCTCTCATCTTCCTCTTGTTCCCTCTGATTTACATCTCCAGCATCAGAGCAGCCTGTAATGTTTAATGGAGACAATTAAAATCATTTGGAGACAAGATAGCTCTTTTTAGTAGAGGAACAGATCCTGCCTAACAGCTGAGCTAGCAGCAGTAATTCACCAGTGAGCTGGAGAGGAGATGCACTGGAAAGCTCAGCACAGACTCTCTTAGGTGCTGGAAGGAAAAGCAATGGAAATCAATTCGTTTGGCCAAGGTGCTTAAACGTGATTAGAGCCGAAGAAAGTCCTGTGAAAACTGGAATTAGGGAGTAGTTAAGATTTATTCTGGTGCCGTAATTGGAGGACCAAGGAAGTCAAGTGATTTGATTCTCCAGAAGTTGAGAATCAATGTTGTTTGAGCAGGTTTTATTGACTGGAAGATGAAATCTGATAAGGACTGAAGATAAGGAAGGGAGGTCAGATGTCCCGGCTGGTGCAAAGCGGATGAGCCCTGGCTGTGCTTCTGCCTGATCCCACCCGAGCCGGGATTTCCCGGCCCGGCCTGGCCGTGTGCCCAGCGGGGCGGGGGGGCCGGGGCTGCTCGGAGCCCTGCCCGGGGCTGGGGAGGCCGTGCCCAAACCGGCACTGACAGGCCGGGTCCCGAAACACTGACAGGCCGGGTCCCAAAACACTGACAGGCCGGGTCCCGAAACACTGACAGGCCGGGTCCCAAAACACTGACAGGCCGGGTCCCAAAACACTGACAGGGCTGGGTCCCAAAGCATTGACAGGGCTGGGTCCCAAAGCATTGACAGGGCTGGGTCCCGAAACACTGACAGGCCGGGTCCCGAAACACTGACAGGGCTGGGTCCCGAAACACTGACAGGGCCGGGTCCCAAAGCATTGACAGGGCCGGGTCCCAAAGCTGCATTCATTTCCCAAGCCGGGTCCCAAAGCTGCATCCATTTCCCGAGGCAGACCCCAAAGCTGCATCCATTTCCCGAGGCAGACCCCAAAGCTGCATCCATTTCCCGAGGCGCAGATGGCAGCAGCAAATCGCTCTGGGGAAGTTTGACAGCGCTGAAGGCAGCAGTACCCGGGCTCTGCCTTTTTATCCTGTTAAAACAAACTCCGCACGTCACAGATTCACGTTAGTGTCTGCGGCTCTTAACTTCCCTCGGGCCACGGAGGAGTTAAACATGTGAGCTGACTTGGGTTTAAAACACGGGGTTTTCTCCCCAGACTGGTCTCAGTTTGAGCACCCCAAATGAAGCTGCTGACCGGGAGCTCTGAATAATTCAGAGTGAATTGCGGTGTTGTCTCTGAGGTCTCACTGACTGTGGGAGGCAATTCCAGCGTTCTCGCGGAGCTGGGAATGAGGAGTGGGAGCTCGGTGCGGCTCTGCAGGACAGGGCATCGCCTGGTCAGACCGCGCTGGAGAGCGGTGTGGATATTGCTGGGGATTGTCACCGCAGCGGCTGATTTCAGATGGAGATTTGCTTTGTTGTCACAACAAAATGCCGTGTTAGTTAATTAAGAGAGAAGCTCTTCCCTGATGCTCCGGATTAGCGTTGATGCACACGGATACCTCCCAAAGATACGGGGGATCGTGGAACGACTGGAATTTGGCAGGTCCTGAAATGATAGACTTTTTTTGTAATTAAGCCTCATTTAAACGAGCATCTAAATGATCTTGTATTGTGGGATTACCCGTTCCCAGCTTAGCGTAACAGCCGCCCGTGTGCGTGCGGCAGAGCCCGAGGATTGCGGAGCGCCGGGGCAGGATGATGATGCACTGGGCAGTTGCCATGGCAACGGTGTGTTCTAATTGAGATACATTAGTAGCAGCAAGAATCGGCTGGCTGCAGTCACGGAGTTAATGAAATGCAAACTCGCGCGGCTCTGGAGGAAAAGGAGAGAAAATGAAGCGCTGGCGGAGCCCCCGGTGCCCGCAGACAGCCCCGAGCCCTTCCCTTCCCTTCCCTTCCCTTCCCTTCCCTTCCCTTCCCTTCCCTTCCCTTCCCTTCCCTTCCCTTC
>VZUI01087007.1:0-52075 GCA_013401135.1 Cettia cetti
GCCGGCGGCGCTCGGTCCGCGGAGCCGCGATGAGCCCGGGCGGGACCCGCGCCCGCACCCGCACCGGCACCCGCGCCCCGCACCGGCACCGCCGCTCCGGCATGGGGCTGCGCCCGCACTAGGAGCCGAGTCCCCCCGGGGCGCCATCCGCCACCTCCCCTCCCCCTCCCGAGGAGGATGGCGGCGGCGGCCGCCCCGACCCAGCTGGAAGCCGGTGGGTATCGCTGACGGCGGGGGCTGCTCTCCGCACCCGCTCGGTTCTAACCGTGACTAACCCGCTCTCCCCCACCCCTCCGCAGAGCTCTACTACCTGATCGCACGGTTCCTGCAGTCCGGACCCTGCAAGAAATCCGCCCAGGTGAGCGCAGAGCCGGCGCTCCGGCCGGGCGCAGACGGGACGGGACTGGACGGGACGGGGCGGCGGAGCCGCTGCGCTGCGGTCGCCGGACTCACGTCCTTTGTGTGTGTCTGTGTGTCCCTCTGTCCCCAGGTACTGGTGGAGGAGCTGGAGGAGCACCAGGTAAGCCGCCTGTCCTGGCGGGACGGGGGAAGCCCTCGGGACGGCGGGGTCGGCGTTTGCCCTGCCCCGTCTAACCCAGCCCATCTCCGCCCGGGACACCCGGCGGGAGCGCGGCTGCCCCGCGGCGGGGCTGGGGGCAGCGGCCAGGGAGCTCCATCCCGGGGAGCGCGGACGGGCACCGGGAGGCTCCCCGGGGAGGGGTCGCTCGGGCTCTGACGGCCGCCCCCGTCCCCGTGTCCCTCCCGCAGCTGATTCCACGGCGCCTGGACTGGCAGGGCAAGGAGCACCGCCGGAGCTTCGAGGACTTGGTGAGACAAGTTTCACTCCTGACTTTTCCGACAACTTCCCCCCGCCCCTCGCGCCGCCGCCGCCGCACCGGGCGCCCGCGTCCCCCCCACCCCCGCCCCGTTTGTGTGTTTTCCCCCCCCACCCCCACCAGGGCTGCGGGCTGCGCCTCGCCGAGGCGGGCCGCGGAGGGGAGGACAGGGAGCAGAGGCGCGGCGGGGCCGGGGGCTGCCGATGAGACCCCCGTGGGCCGCCCGGTGGCACCGGCCGAGCGGCCGCGCCGCGCTATTGTGGGGCCGGGGGTTATCCGAGGGCACGCACCGGGGCTGGCCGCGGCCAATGGTGCTGCGCCTTACAACGCGGAGAGCGGTGCGCGGCGATGTGAGGCGGTAGCTGATTGGCCGCGGCCGCGCCGCGGCAGAGCCGGCGGGGCGGGGGGTGCGGGCGGGCGGTGCCCCGGGACCCGCTCGCTCTCGCTGCCTCTCTCGCCGCTTGTGGGTTCCAGGCGGAGGCTGGGGCACTGGGCGGCTCCGCAGCCCCACTGGGGTAATGCCTGCGCGGGGCGGCCCCTTCCAGCGGGCTCCAGGCGGTGTGGTGCTCCCCTGCGAGGAAAAGGGAGTCTATGGGGGAATAACTTCCCAGTTGATACTGACGGGTGTTCTCCTTGCTTGATTGCTTGCGGTTTTCCTTCATGATAGCCCGGCCTGTCTGTCCGCAGCTGTGTTATCAGTCCCCTGGTCTCGGCAGGGCGAGGCACAGAAATGTCAGGTCTCCCGCGTTACTTCTGAGCTCTGTGCTGAGTGCTCTCTTTCAGTGCTTACCTTGCCGCAGTGCTTAGCTTCCACTCTTCTGCTGGAAAAATAGAACAGGAAGGTGGAAGATTATTTTTTTTTCCATTTCGTTTAAACTGTAAACATTGACCCGAGTCTGACTGTTCCTGGTATTTTGCACTTCATTTCCGAAGTGTAGTTTTCTTTCTTGACCTGTATTTTTTTTAGTTTTTCTTATTTTCACTTCTTTAAGTGGCTACTGAATCTGGCGCACTTGGACCTTGTGTACTATTTTCCTCATTTTGGAGAGTGTTTTACAGATATTAACAGCAACTCTGGTGTAAGAATTTCCAGGGTGTGTGTTTTCCCTTCTAATTCCAGAGTTCCTCAGTCCAAAGGACTTAATTAGCTAGTTTTCAGATTGTTGAAGCTTTCCCACTTGCAGTCCAAACCCTTGGCTGCAAGCCTGCTTCTGTTTATCTGTCTCGTTAATTTACATTGAATAAATGAATTTATGACACTAGCAGACAGTTACTTTCAGCTTCTGTTTTCTTTGATCCCACCCCCATGGAATTTGAATACTATGTATTTATTTTGTATTCTCAGGTTTTAAAAGCAGAGTACTTCTCTGCTTGGAGGGGAGAGCAACAGATGTTCAAGCTGGACATAGGCTGGCCTAAAACTCCAGAACACTTCACTGGTCAAACATTTTGTGTTGCTGTTGACTCTCTCCATGGTTTGGTCTATGTAGGACAAGTGAGTGGGAATACTGTATTTCTCTCTGTGTTGTTTTTTGTGATTTTTTTGCCTTTAAAGTGTCTGGTTAAGATTAGGATATATATGTGTATGCTTATTTACATATATTTGCATATTTTATATGTGTAAATAATTATTGTATCAAACTCAAGAGAAAATATAAAGAGAGATGTCTCTGCTGTATCTATTTTGAAAGCAGTTCTAGCGCAACATTTGCTTCTGGGGTTTTTTTAAAGCATTACATTTCTGTGGAATGAATGGATGATCCAACTTAACTGAGTTACAGCAGCTTGTTCCCTCACCTGTAAGATAAAATGTGATTCTGGGGCAACTGAATCTTCCATTCTTTGAGGCCTTGTCCCATGAAATCAAAATCACACAGCTCTTTCAACCAGTTAGAGTAATTGGAGTTAAATTATTTCCTCTACGCAGGTGCAGGTGTGAGTATCTCTAGGACGTGGCTAAGACATTCTCTCCATGGGACATGGTGGGACTTTCTTGTAAAGCACAGTAGGAGTACCTGAGTGCCATGCAGCTGTTATGCACTCTTGCAGTTTTTCATGCCCATTACATTGGGCACATTTTTCAGCAGGAACACAAAATCACAATTCAAGCTAAATAAAGACCAGGATAGCTGCAGGCACATGGCTGCTCTGAAAGCTGGACTCTATGTGATGCAAGGTGAAAATCTAGACTGACTGGAACGTTTTGCATACTAAATTTAGACCCTTATCTCTTTTTCCTTTTCTAGCTGGAAAAAGAGTTCTAGCAGACAATTATGTCAGGAGATTCTTTCAATTCATGAAACATTGCAAAAAACTTCACAAAATGGAATTTTAAACTATAAAATTACTTACTCAGTATGTTTTCTTTAGAACTTTTTTTGCCTTTTCAGCGGGGAGACAATGTGCCAAAGATACTTGTGTTCTCAGAAGAAGGCTATTTTCTTCACTCCTGGAATGATACAGTTGAAATGCCTCATGGTATCTTTGTATGGAACACTGCAATAGGAAGTTCAGTATGGATCACAGATGTTGGAACAGGTATGCATGGTGGTGATATGAGAAATATTCTGTGGGGAAGAAAATGTAATACTACTTTAGACAACTCACTCAAGTCTCTCAAGCAATTCTGAGATAGATTTGTGCTTTTCTTGCCATGAACATATTTCTCAGTGCTGCACAAAATAGTCTGAAGTTTCATGAGTTGTGCTATGTGTCTGCTTACAGCTGCTGAGCTCGGTCAGCACTCCTCCCTGCTGCCCAGAAGTATCAGGGTAAAAAGCCTGATAGACCTAGGTTTAGCCTGGCTAGACCTAGGTTCAGTGATCCTAACAGTGGATGAATGCTGTTATAGCCTGTGGATTTTCTAACCCACTGTCATAATCTCATTATGGAATTTTGTCTGTTAGATGTATTAATATCCCTTTTGCGTATCAGTTTTTCAATCTTTGCAGTCAGTTTTAATACTTATATTTTGTTTTGTTGAGATGTTTTTGCACTTTCTTTTTTCCTTGATTCAGGGAAATATGGACACACAGTGAAACAGTATAGCCCTTTGGGTAAACTTATGCAGGTCTTGGGCACACCGGGTAATGCTGGTTCAAGTTTGATCCCCCTGCAGTTTGATCAACCAGCAGAGATCTTTGTGGAGGAAACTGGAGAAATCTATGTTGTCGATGGAGACGGAGGAATGAACAACAGATTGCTCAAACTATCAGATGGTATGGAAAAAGGAATTGGTGCAGTAGTTGACCACTGAAAACTGGATTTTAAATAACATGGCTTGGGAATATTTTTAAGCGAGTACTAGGCAGAACTGTCATTTAACTTTAGTTTGAGGACCTTATTGAATCAGATCCTGTTTTATTGCTTGTTACTTCAGGAGAAAACTCCTAGTCATTCATGAGAAGAGGCTGAGAGAGTGACTGTTCAGTCTCCAGAAAGAAAGCTAAGGGGGATTCTTATTGCTGTCTTCAAGTCAGTATAAGGAGCCTATAGAAAAGACAGAGACCCGTGTTTCTTGGAGATTTACGGTGAAGAATGAGGAACACAAAGCAAAAGATTCAAGAGGGGTGAATTTCAGTTTGATTTTTGTTAAAAAACATTCAGAGTAAGGGTGGTCAAACAGTGAATGACAGGGTGGCCTAAAGATGATTTACACTCTCCATTTCTGTAGATGCTCAAAAGCTGATGAGTTATAGGCAACTTGATCTAACTTCAGAGTTGGATATTTTATCAAGGCTAATCCTGCTTTGAGGAGTATGTTGGACCAGGCAGTGTCTGGAGGACTTTCATACTTTAATTGTTCCGTGATTCTAATTAGCTCATACTCCTCAGGGCAGTGACTAAAGAGTCTGCACATGCCCACAGTTGGAATTAGTGGAGAATGGAGAAGCTACTGTTTCTCCACTGTGCTATCATAAAGCAGATAGTTTCCTAGTTTGCAAAATGGTAAATCGTTAAAAGTAAAAACTTCCAGGTAACAAGTGTTTAAAATCAACTTATGAAACAAATGAATAGCATAATCAGACAACTTTTTTTTTCCTTTTTGCTTTTTTGTAATTTAGTGCTTAACACAACTTTGGATTATGACTCTTGTGTATTACTGGTTACATTTTTGTAACCATAATACTGAAATCATTAATAACAATTCAGTAGTCACTGTAGTAGTCATGTTTTCTCTCAGATTTATGTACTGGGAGTACTGTGTTTAGACAGTTTAGAAATCTCACCTTTTAAAAATTACCTAAAGTAACTTTGCAAGAGAATTACTTAAAAACTAGTTTATTTGTTGTTTTCTCATTGTGATTTTTTTTATTTTTCATGGTGCTGACTGTTTAGACTACAAAGAGATATGGCTGACTGGAACAAATGGGAGCGGTATTGGTCAGTTCAAGATTCCTCACAGTGTAACAGTGGATGCTTTTGGACGGGTAAAGAATTAAGGAATTTTTATATTTCATCTTCCAACAGACTTGTTTATATGTATTTGAACTAAACAAATGTATTTCTTTTTTGTTTAAACTGTTGTGATTTGTCGCTTTATGGGGTTACAGTTTTTGGTGTGATAGTCCTGAGCTGAGGTTTCATACTGCAGGTTCTATGGAAGCAGCTGATTCCAAGGTTAACACCAGGATCCTGACCACTTACACTGTCAATGTCCATGCAACAACAGAGTGTTCCTCCTGCAGTTTGTAACAGGTTGCCATGAGACTTCAGGAGAAGTGTGTTCTGTAATAAATAAAAGCAGTTCTGTTTCTTCATGTAGAAGCAGCGGCCTGCTTGTGCCATCCTGACCTTGATTAACAGCTCTTCTCCCATGGGAAAGTGCATACCAAAGGATCAAGTCCTGCCATAAATACCTGTGCTTTGATGTACAACCCAGAAAACTGGGCTGTGAATGTGTATGGGTGAATGATAAGGGCTAGAAACATCGGCTCTGCTCCTCTTGGTTTTTTGTGGTTACGTTCTCTCTCCTGCTGGCTGGCTGTGTAGTTGATCCTAAAACTTGTGCAGAAGAAACATATAAATACTTCAGTGTGTTTATTAAAGACAATCCTTCTAGATGACAAAGTGGTGATCTGTTACCCTCAGTAGCTGCACTTCAGGGGGCTTTAATTTCATATTTGGAAATTCCAAATAAGCTTGAGGTGATAGTGAGGCTCTAGCTAGGTTGTGGACATTTCTCTCTTTTACATGCAGCTCAAGGCATTTCAAGACCCTGCTTCTGCCAGATGTTAATTGTAGTCTGGTTTTTGGTCTGCCAGTCCTAGAGAGGAATTATGCAGTTGCTTCTTAATCTGTTTCAGGGAAAATAAGATTGCTTCACTAAAACACTCCTAGTTAAAGCCAATTCTGCTGATGCTGAGTCAGAATAAAAAGTGTATATAAAAATAAATTCTCTGCCAAAACTGGCAGAGTGGGAGAAAAAACAGGAAGAACATTGTCACTTTATGCTGTAGGGTAACCGTGAGTTTATTCATTCAAAGGCAGTGACTGGGATGAGCTATGATTTTACTGCCACTGTAGTGTTGATCTTCAGTTTAGGCTGAGAATTAATTGTTAATTCATAAGAAATCTAAGAGAATGCTGCAGTAGTGCTTTGAAAACAGTGATGAAAGATCTAAGGTTGTGTTTATTGCTCCTTTTTTGGTGATACCCTAGAAAGTAGTGAAGTTTACTTACCAGACTGATGACTTGTCAACAGCTAAAACTTCAATGATTGTACAAAAAATGCCTTCATTGGAACTGCCTAGTGGTATTGCTAGCTTTCAATGTTTGTGAAGCCAGTTAACACAGGGTGGGACAGAGACAAAACTGGTGAGACAAAACCAGCCAAACATGCTCTAAGTGCTCAAATGGCTGTTTGCAGAAGTATTAGACATACCAGGAGTGTTTGCAGATCATGATCATGAAATGAGCCATTGGAAAAAAAAAAGTGCAGGTGACATACCTTTAGGCAGATCTTCAGAATTTAATAGATGGAAATACATCTTCATTGTGGGATAAAAATCCTACTAAATATATCATATAGCCACAAAAAAGAAGAGAAGGCACTGATTTCTCTGTTAAAGTAGTATAAAGTAATTTGAGTCTGTTAACCACAAGTCAGTTTTGGTTTATGTCTGGGAGTCATATCTATGATTTAGTTTTGAATGGGAGGGCATACATTCTTCCAGGGTACATTTTTCCATTTTTACTACAAGAAACTGCTCTTGTAAGATAGAGATGCATTTAATTTGTTCTATTTGTTGACAGCCATGATTTTTCTTTTTAACAGGTATGGGTTGCAGACAGAGGCAACAAGAGAATCCAAGTTTTTGATAAAGTCACGGGAGAATGGCTTGGGTCTTGGAGTGGCTGTTTTTCAGAAGATGGGCCCTATTCTGTCAGGTATTGTTTAACATTTCTAGAAGCATACAATTATGTAAATAAGGTGAACTCTTACTGGTGAATTAAAGTATTGATATTTAATGCCTGCTGACAAGGAGTTCAACAGTGTAATAAGGTGCTGCGTGTCCTAACATATTCAAAGATCTGCACAGTTGCATATGGCAGGGAAATCCTGGCTTTATAACAAGCCCTGTGGATTTGAGTGCAGGATTGGGAGCTTCACTTTAAAGTAATTATGTTATTAACCTTACTGTTGCAGCTTTTACAGGAAGAAAGATTTTCTTGAATGAGTTTTCTATAGCATAATGTGTCTCAATGAATAGCCATATGAATAGCAAGGCTTACAACTTAATTCCCAGTATTACATTGCATTTTGTTGGTCATAGCCTTCAAAACCATGACTATTAAAGAGGGTTTTTTTGTGTTAAAATGAGATGTCATATGGAGTTCACAGTTTAAAAATATGTTTATCTTTCACAGGTTTACTGCTGATTACAAATACCTGATTGTAGCTCAGCTGAATATCAACCGACTGGCAATCTTGGCAGCACCTCCAGTTGGCTCCATTGGGGACTGTGTCATGGTCCACAGTGTCCAGCTGGCTAATGAAACCAAACCACACCTTGTGGATGTAGACATGAGGAGTGGAGCAGTCTATGTTGCAGAGATTGGAGCCCAGCAAGTACAAAAATATGTACCCTTAAGCTGATGGTTTCCCACAACTGCCATGGCACAAGCTGTGTGACATTTAAGACCTATGACCACGTTTCTTTGAGTTCTTTATAGCTTGTGCTTCCTTAGTCAAGCACAGAACTGCACAAGTGCCCCCAGAACTCTAGAGCTAGAACTCTGTCCCAGCTTTTCTGGAGTTCTGGAGAAATACTTGGTGTTGAGCTGTTAACTTGTTTAAGTAATGATATTGTGGCTTTTACTTTTGTTGCAATTGTAAAATGATAAGCATTTTAACTTTATTATATAAAACTTTACAAACACAACTGTTGATCTTAAATGTATGGTGTCAACTTGGGGCTCTACTTACCCTCCGTGTGTTGTTAAATGGTCAGAAATGTCTGAAAGAAGTTTTATAAATTATTTTCTGTGAGAAGAGCACTTCATTTCAATGTTTCTTCACTTCTGTTTCTTTGAATGGTTGTGCTGATACTGTCCAACAGGGAGTATAAGGATGTATCACGATGTTAAATTAGATGCTGCTGGATATTGGTGTCAGTACTGAGACTGGCATCTGCTTTAGGTGGTAAATGACGTAAGTATTAAAATCTGTTTTCAGCTCTAGCTAAAGCCATAAGGTCTGTAATAAGCTTGAGCTAAATTGATATTAGACACTTCAAACTAAATTAAAAGGATCTGCACAGCAGCCAAGTACTGATTCTTAACTAAATCAGTTCTTAACCTTATTTGATTTATATCAGTGAATTTTCTGTTCCATAAGATTTCATGGTGAAACATATTGAGGTTCAAGTCGTGTAAGTTCCTCAAGAAAAACAAATTGCAATTTGCTAGGAAAGTCTTAATCAGCAGTAGGGACTAGGAGACATATGATTTTTCTTCTGATTTAATTGAAGCTCTGTCAGTTAACAGCAGAGCATCTGTTTTAGTTTATTTCCAGAACCCAGACTTCATCAACTCCATTAATGTGTAGAGTTAAGTTTCTTACACTATATTATAGCAGATGTCTCTAAGCTCTGTCCTAAAAAATCCTGCCTCTCCATTCCCAGAACAAAGTGGTTCTGCTTTCTTTACATGTTGCTACAAGATTTTAAGTTGACTTTATAGCATAAGAGGGAACCAGGTATGGGAAAAATGGGATGGGGAAGATGGCATGGCAGAAATGAGGCTGTGGATAACTGATTACCATGGTAAAACTCTGGATCCACATTCCGTATTTTCTAGCTCTTTAAAACATCTGAGAGGATTTTTACTGTTTCCACACACTTATTCTACTGTGTGGATTATTTTAATGCTAGTTACCAGCTAAGAGGTAATTTTTTTCTACTTTCTTAGAAAGGGAATATGGGAAATGGAATTGTACTGATGGGAAATACCTCCTTCACTGAATATTATCAAAAGCAAATGCTACTTAATTTGGTAGGTTTCAACCTATGATCACAAATTTGTGAGTCAGCAGATGGAAAAGCTGTTCAAAAAAGTCAGATTCATACTTTCTCTGAAAAGTAAATCAGATGTGGAGCCTGACTGCCTGATTTCAGCACTACTTGAGATTAAATGCACTAAATGTGAATGTTTTGTTGTTGACTACATCCACAAAAGTAAGACTAGATTCCAGCTGGGGCTGCCCTCCCTCAAGCCTTAGAAGCAGAACTTCAAGGTTGTACACTAGCAAATATGGTCCATCACTCATTTGTCTTGAATGGGAGCTAGTAAACAATACTTACTTGCTGAAAAAGTAGCAGTACTTCCTCTAGACCTATGTGGATATGTGCACACAGTGTGTTGTGTGGCTTTTCTAACTAGTTTTTGACTAGCTCAGGGATCTCTGCTCTGTGTGCAATTTAGCTATTTCTTGTCTACACAAGGTGGGCTTATTTTATAAAATTTTACTGTAAAATAATGATATTTGAGCATATATTGGGGGTGTAGGGGGTCCAGGCATGCCTATCTTTCTTCACTACATCCTCTCCTTATTTATTTTGCCTTTGTCACATCCCTCTGAAAATAGAACTCCAAGCTCTCTGGGAACATGTTTTTGTGTTCAGTAACGCAATATAGTGCAGTTTTGGATGTTGACAAATAATTTACTTGTACAAATTTCTGTTTGCTGCATGGATCTGCTCTCAGCTCTTTTTCATGAGCTTCTGCAGCCCCAAGAAAGGGGGAGCATCCATCCAGTTTTGTGTGGCTTTACTGAAATAGGCCAAGGTGCCAAAATGTGCCTTGCCACTAGCCATTTGGGTAGCTGTGGTTACAAGGGACAAGGGATGCTTATTATTAATAATTATGAGATGCCTAGATTCTCTTTTATCTCTGTGTCTATGACCAGACTGAGAAAATGATTTTGTGCACTAACTTGGTAATTCTCTGAATGTTTTCTTATGTATTGCCTTGAAACAATTTTCTGAAGAAATGCATAGTAGGAGAATTTGATAAAATAAATTGAGAATTTCCCATTATTAAAGTCTTGGATGCCTTATTTCTGTACTAATATAAATACATTTCATTGTGATGGATGACTCTTCTAAATGCAGGGCCCTTGGCACATAAATAAGGTATTTAATGATTTCTGATACCAACATTTTAATGTAATCTGAAATTCCATGTTATCTTTATACATCACTATTCTGTGACCAATCTCTTTGGCATTCTAATTTATATATGAACACAGATGTAAATATCTGTCATGTGTTTCCCTCCGAGTAATTAGTAAAATGGAATGAGTTACATAAGTGCCAACTTTAAAAAAAAAAAAATTATGATGCTAATTGGGAAATTGAAAAGAAACTAACAAAACCAAATCAGGTTTTATTTTCAGAAAAGATTTACTGAGCAGTCTGTGTAATTTTAGAAGACCAAGAAGGATTCTCTATGAACTAGAAATACTTGCACAAGAGAAAAACTAACATACTGCAGTATTAACTAGATAAGAGAGAAACCTAAGGTGATTGCTAGAACTGTCCAGAAGTCTAATTTTGGGTAAAAGTGCTTTTAGGTGTGAACAATAATCACTGGAGTATTCAATTAATGGAAATAGAAATACCCTGTTTTTTGATGTCCCCAATTCTGCAGGGCTTTTTTTTTTAAATTGATCCTTTTCTTTGATTAAGTACCTAGGTTGTTAACTGGATGATGTTTCCAGGAGGTAAGAGCACATCACATAGTCCTCTCTCTTCACAGAACCATAGAATGTTTTGGGTTCAAGACCTTCAAGGTCATCTGGTTCCAACCCCTGTGCCATGGGCAGGGAACTTTGCATTAGATCACGTTGCTTGGATCATCCAGCCACACCTTGAGCACTTCAGAGATGATGCATCCACAACTTCACTGAGGAACCTGTTCCAGTGCCCCATTATTCATGATTTTTTTGTGATGCTCAGCAAGCCTGAGTCAGGTTTGAGCTATGCAAGATCAGGTTAGTGAAGCTGAACCACCTCAATAAAACCTGAAGGGGAGGGTACAAAAGTATGTTTGTGGGTCTGTTTGTTGCTGGAAGTTCACTGTCTCTGGGGGTAAGTTTGCTGCCTCACAGTGGTTAGCCTTTTTAAAGAATTAAGTAGTCACTTATCTCAGTTAACATTTACTTTCTTAACAATTTGTGTCCTGAGAAGCCTTCCCAAGCGATCTGTCAGCCAGAAGTGTGTTTGCAATGGCTCAAATTGCCTGTACCCAACGTAAGAGGGCACCAAACCCCTGCTGATGCTTGGGGAACTCTGTGTGAGGACCAATCTAACAGCTGGTGCTTCCTGAACGTTTTCAGTAAGTCAACAAGGATAATGAATTGCTCCAGACTTCCTTTCTCTTTTCCAAATAGACTGCTGTAAGCATAAGCTGATCATAGAATCATAGTAATTTTGTCCTATTATTATTGGATTTATGTCCATCCTTTATTTCCATGGTTTTCCTAGGGGAAAAATTCAGTAATTCAGTGTCCAGTGATATTGTGAATTGATTCTTGTAGTCCTAACGTCCTTGGTTTCAGTGGAATTAGTACTGATATGTTGCTTTGGAAACATAATAATTTATAATAGTATAACTGTAGCAGCATAATTATACCAAGAGAGCGATGCCAGTATATTTCCCTGCAGAGGTGACCCTGAGTGAGATTAGAGCTAAGCTTACTTAATCTCATTCACCAATTTTATTCTACCCCTCCTTTCTCAGCCTTTGTTAAAAAAAACCCTTGCTCTGGTTTGTATTACTATTTTATTCTACTCCTTTCAGAGATTGCATCTGCAAAAATTGTATTTTCCAGCAGTTGCCATAAAAAGGTTACAATACAGACTTTTCTTCAGGTAAATGATTCAAAATATTTGAATCTTTCAGTCTTTCAGTGTTCATAAAACATCAAAGTCATGTTACTTATGTGAACTTATGTAATATAAATTATATTAATTTATGCACACACATATTAATTTATGATTTGTTACTGTATTAAAGCCAAAGTAACACTGATACAAATGAGATATTGAATAGACTTTCTTTTTCATATTATCACATGTTTCAAGTCTTAGGAAACCACATGTAATTGTATAACTGGATCTGCAAAACAGAGGTGAAAAATACTCCCCAGTTATAACAGGAAAAAGCCTGCTAATTCAGTCTCAGCTCTGGTGTGATCTCTTACAAACAAATTAAGACTTGAGAAATCTCTTTAATAACTAGTCTGTGTACTTAAATTCTTCCTAGTAGTCAATAAACATTATGAAGGGGAGGCCTTATATTTAGTCTGTATTAATTTGTCTTCAACACCCTGTGTTCTGTTTCCAGGTATCTTAGAGATTTAATATGGCAATTTTTTTTTTCTTATCACCCATGGAGTCATTTACAGATGATGACTGAGTCATCTCTTGCTCGGCTCCTTATCTAAAGTGTATAGACTGGAAATTTTGACTTGCAATGGAAAACTGATAAGACTTTAATTTCAGAATGTTTTCATAGCACTTTTTAATAAAAACAAACAAATGCAGAAGCATGTTTACTGTGTGACAGGAAGTCTAGATATTAGAACTGCCAGCACTAAACCTATCTGTGTGCTGTACAGGAGTAATACCATCTCCCCATGATTTGATGAAGCTGAATTTATTCCTGCTACTAGCTCTCAGTACAGTACTGTCTCTGACAGTTGTCAAAGAATTTGGGTGACTATGTGGTCAAGGCATAAAGGTGCAAGAATAGACCAGGATGGATACAGAGTTTTTTATCTGTGTTTGCTGTTGAAGGCCTTAGCAAACTTTTCATGCTGTTAACATTTTTTGACAGGATCTTAATCAGAAGATCTAGCTGAATTTAGGTGTCAGTAAATGGCTTATTGAAACAATCTGATAAGTTACTAGCAGGTGGTAAGTTAATACTTAAGTATTTTCAGGAGATTTCTGAAATACTTACTTGTGCTTAGAACTGCATTAGAATCACAGGAGAGAAAAAAAAATGGCAAATATGGTTCAAAGAAAGAAAAAAATCCACCACGCATACAAACAAAACCCCACCACCACACGTGTGTGTGAGGTCTCTCTAGAGGGTCACAAGAATTGATGACTTGCCAGTTGACATAAACTTGTACCTTGCCAGTTGACATAAACCATAATGAAAGAGTATTGTATGGGATATACAACCATGAAATATATTACAGGTCTTTGGAAGAATCTCTGAGCATGTATGTCAGGATGATCTAGCTAATAAAGTTTGCTTAAATCTTAAAAGGGCTTTTAGCAACATCTCATGCCAAGTGTCCAATTGTGTGAAATGAAAAAGAAGGGCTAATTGTGGAAGATTAATTAAAATATTATCAGTTAGGTTAAAAACTAGTTCTGTCCTGGTCAATGTATTGATACATGTTCTGGAAATTAATTTGGGAAGTCAGGAGCAGAATTTACTGACAATACCAAGCTACTCAGGCTTGAGTGTAAAGAAAAAAGCTGCAGAGTTGCAGAAGGATATAATGAAATTGAATGACTGGGTAATAAAATAGCAAAAGAAATATAATGTGGATAAATACAAAATCAGGTACAATTAGTAAGAAGAAATCCAATTTTATACACTGTGATAGCTTTAATATATACTGCCATTCCGGAAATTATTCCAGCTCATAAAAGATGATTCTATGAAAATATCAGCTTCCAAAGTCAGCAGCAGTCAGGAAACAAAGAGAATAATGGGCAGTACTAGGAAAGTACCAGCTGATCAAACAGAAAGCTTTGCAATGCAGTTATATGAATCCCTAGTGCATGCTCATTTGGAATTGTACAGGCAATTCTGCCTCTTCTTCCCCCTTCTAATCTCTGGAAGGCTAAAGGGAACTAGAAATAGTAGAGCCAGAGGAAAAAAGTCTACTAAAAATCCTTGGCTGTATGCTGCTCCTATATGGGATACCGTTAGCATTTCATTGCCTAAGGCCTCTGCATGCACATGCCTTTCCCCTATAGCTGCTGCTGTAAACTGGTTTGGCTTCAGAATTTGGTGAGGATGTACAGATGGCTGGCATGCCACCGTGGGGTGGAAGATACAGATGGGAAGACATGTGGTGTCTATTATGTAGGAGAGGTCAGCTTGAAAGGAAGATGAGACTTTGCAAATGTCTGAGCTTTTTGTGGTGAAGGTACCTTATGAATAGGACAGTCACAAATTCAGGTAATTTGTCTTACTGAAAATCAAAGTTTCAGCAAAGGGATCAGAGTTGCCCTCATTCCAGTCAGATCACCTTTGACGTTCCTCCCAAGGCTCATGCTCTGGCTTCCTGTGCCACCTGTCCACTGTACCAAAGATTAAAAAACACTTTACTCTCTGCATCAGGTACTAAAATATAAAAAAATATTAATTTTTTTTGGTAGCATGTTATCACCCTGGTCTGACACAAACACGAAGCAGCACAAGCCAATTTTTGTTCAAAGACTGGAGCCCTTGAAAAATGTTGGAATTCAAATGAGGGTGCTCTTCAAATGTTTTAATGATTTCCAGCCAAGACACAATGCTGATGGTTGTGCTGGTTTATCTCATGTGCATTGGTGTAGCTGGAACAACCAGGCTCCCAAATGAGGCCTTGCACTGTAATGTTCATGGCAGTGGGTGAATGGTCTGCAAGCAAATACCCAAAATTGTCTCAACAGGGATGCTGTAAAAGGGAAAGGAATCATACTAGAGGCATGTGCTCCAACATGTGTATAAATCTTACAGTGGAAATAAGTCTTCAGTCAATTAAAAGGAGGAGACCTGGATGTCAGGGAGAGGGAGAGGGGAGGGTTTCTACCTGGCAGAGTCCACACTAGCTCTGTAATAAGGCTTCCCCATCTTACTTAATGCCCAGTCTAATTTCAGAGCCTTTAGTAATGAAAATTTGAAAATTGTTTTAAGAGCAGGGGATTTTGTTGCCTTAGAAGCACTTTGTGATGGATGATGCTACCAGATGGAAACAGAAACAAAGTTTGAATCATATACAGGACAGACAATGAGCAGGAGGAGGTAAAAATATTTGGGATGACTTTGGAGGTGGTACATTTCAATTGATTTGAAAATGCTTGCCAGTGTTCTTAAAGGGATGCATGGTGCAGTACACAGCTCCTGATTTTCATTTTGCCCAATCTCCTTTCACAGATATCTTTCTGTCTCATAGACAGTTGTGTCAGGAAGAAATGCAGGCCACAAACAATATTTATCAAACATGTTTTATGAATCAAACTGTTAATATTAATAGAGTCAATTTGCTGTTTTCCTTTCAGTTAAGTCTGATGGTCTGACCCATGAAGATTTACCTCCAGGGCTCATCCATCTGCAAAGGGCTGCCACGGACACTCCCCACCATGTATTTACCCTCTCTCTGGCCTGCAGGTTTCCAGTCACGATTTCTCCATCCTCACAAGTGAAGCAAGGGGGTTAAGAGTTAAGGGGGTGATTAATTAAGGGTAGCAGTCTGGACAATGTATCTGGCTTAACATTTACTGTGTTTGCAAAGGCAGGCAAGGCCTGCTTGCAAAAGCAGGATGAAAGAGAACAAGGCTAGCAGATAAGAAAAGAACTGCCTGCACAAGGCTGTGATAAGGAAGACTGTTTAGACCAAGACTGGCTTTGCAGCTTGAACTGCAACCAAGAAGCCAGTGAGCATCTGCAAGAGGACAAAGTAAAAAGTTCACACTTGAGGAAGACTTGTCTTACTTCATCATGATGACTACTGATGACCACCAGAGAGCATCTCCAGAGCTCACCCAGCTGCAAAGGGCTGCCACAGACAGCTCCCACCATGTACCTACCTTCTCTCTGGCCTGCTGCTTTCCAGTCACAATTTCTCCATCCTCACACAGGTTTTGGCAGTGCACAAGTCTTCTTCCCTGCACACAACTCCCCAGCAATGCACAGGTGAGGAGGATGGACTGCACATCAGGAAGCCCTGAGAGCACTTGAGGGGTTTATGTTAAAAAAGTCTTTTTTTTTGTAAACCAAGCATTGCAAAGAAAGGCATAGCTTACCCAAAAAGGCAGAGTTGCTGACCATCTAGGAGAGGCCACCTCTAAAGCAGAGCTGGAAACTAGGAGTCCTAGGAAGGTTGCCAGGTGCTGTGAAACCCGCGCAGCTCTGCAGAGCAGTCATGTAAGGTCTGGTGTGTCGCATCTGCTTTTCCCTGTGCCCTTCCTGTTCTGCATGGAACCAGAGGGCCCTTCAGTCACAACAGCTGCTCTTTTAGCAGCACCTTCCTTCTCCAACACAGGAAGCAACCACACTCCCAATATAAAACCTATAATGATCTGCAGACACAACTTTTGCAAGGAGAACTATTATCTCTTGTTAACCCACTTGTGGCAGTTTAAAAGCATTTGGGTATGCAAGTTCTTATGTAACTTCCTTTTTTTTAGTCAACTTTCTCACTATATAAAGGATCATCACTAATAAAGGATATCACCTTCCCCAGGAAATTTCAATTTGCTCAAGATGATGTAACAAATTTCAGATTGTATGGATTGCATATTGTATGTATCCTTAACACACACACACACACACTCTCTCATGTATACAGATAATATATCAGGAGAGGTGTGCAGCAGATGCAGTATATATAACCTAACATTTATACATATGTATGCTATTTTAATTTATTTTTATTGATCTTGTCTGCATCCAAGGCATGCTGGGAGAGGAGAGGGGTAGCAAAGGCTTCTATAATTAAACTGCCTAAGCCACCCACCATCAGCAGTAGTTCCCTGCTGTGTTTGCTCTATATAGAGACAGCCCTTGCCCTGGAGGCCTTCCCCAGGGAAATTGGCTGGTGTCACAAAAAAGTAATATATAATTCAGTAAAATAATCTGGAACTTCAATCCTTTCAAAAGGAGGTCTGGTTTGATGTGAGGGATCCCTTTAGAACAGCTCAGGTGTCCCAAGGAATGTTAATGCACCGGTCTAACTCACTGCAGTAATTAAAGTGCATGAGTTTTAATGGATTTTATGACATCCTTAGTTCTCACTCTTCTGCTTGGTAGAAATTTCTGCTAGGATAAGAAAGGAATAATGCTGCTGACACAAAATCTTTATCAGAGAATAAACATTTGCAGCTTGATCTAAAAATCTCAAACCCTGTGTTATTTCAAAAGAAAAAAACAGCACTTGGCACTACACAATACATGAGAGAAAAGCCTGCACATTGCCAAGAGGACTTGACATAAGAACATTGCAGATAATGAAACAGTAAGAAAATTAATAGAGAGGAAATTATGAGCACCTTCTGAAAAGTTTTATTATAAATATACCTGTTAGCCCATGGAATAACTTCTTTTTCACTGCAATGTGGTTGGAGGTGAATTGAAGTAAACAAAACATTTTAAAAACTAGGTGGAACACAGTGGCATTTCATGGAAGTACAAGCCAATGACATAGGCTGCAAATGTATCCTTTTTGTTAGGCAAAGATTTATGCAAGCCTAGTCAAATTGAATGTGATTCCTGGTGCACACATTTAAGGAGCTAGCACCAGCACAGAGCTATCACTAGGATAGCAGTCTCAAATCTGTAGTGTAAATTAGGCTCCAAATCAGGAGTGGCAATTGGTAACATTTAAATAAGCAGGCCGAGTGATTGATAATCCCACTGGTCAACCCTCGCTAGCCCGTGCCTCGTCACTGAGGGTGAGTGACAAAACCGGGAACGTCTTCTGAAGCAAAATAATTAAATGGGCTGAATCCTGCATGGCTGGGTGTTCAAAATGCAAATACTGCTGCTTTTTTAAATTCAGCAGAGAATTTATTAGCCTTTTATACAGATAATCAGATGCAGTGGGGGGATTAATGGTAAAATTGAAGCAATACTGGCAACCCAGAAATTGTGGGACAAATGGGATTGGGTTGCTTCATTCCTGTTCTGGGATAAGACTATTTTAGCTGCTGCAGTTGGTTTAATTGCCTGGCCTTAGTTTTTTAAGTGAGTCAAAGCAAACCTGAAGCCTTGTGTTAGTCCCTTATTTTTGCTTGCAATCTTTCTTGTTTGCTCCGCAAAGAAAGGGAATGAAACAAAAGGAGAAGCTGAAGACTCCTCCTCCAGCCTGGAGAGGTCTCTAGGTGCCCATCAAGGATTGCTCTGCAGCAACGCCTTCACCCACAAACCACCCTGAGGGGATAGAAGGGAATAGAGAACAGAACCAGCCCTGGACACTTCCCCTCCTGTTTTTTCTGCAGCTGTCTGAGCCCAGTCTCAGACCCCAGCCTCTGGTGTCCTGTTCCACTTCTTCAACAAGGCTCTTGAGGAAACTCCCAGGACTGCAGTGGGCTTATCAAAATACAAGTTGAATGATCGATAAAGCCAGTCATGTCACCCAGCCAAAACCTTCCAACATTCACCTTTATTAGACATTAGTTTTGTTTATATTTGACCTCTGAAGGTAAACTATTCAGGCTGAAGTCATCCGTGCAATGGATTTATCTTCTGCTTAAATCAGTGACTCCTAAGAAAGTATATTGTTTTCCCCTTATTTAGAAGACCTTTAAAGCAGGTAGAAGCTCTAATACCTTCCAACTAAATATGGCTTTAAATTAAGCAAAGGTCATGTCCTTTGCATGAGATAATTTCCACTTGTTATTCCTGTGGCAAATATGTGTATGTTTGGCTGTGCAGTGAGCCTGGAGATACCTAAGGAACAGAAAGCTGAAGGAAGATCACCCAGGAGAGGACACTAAATGAGACAGGAGCCCCATGGGAGAAAATAATTTGGTGATCATGTCATTAAAGACTGTACCCATGATGCATGTGGGGAAAGGGCAGATTTAGAGGTGCACAGATGGCATTAACTCTGACACTTCCTAGATTTTTGCCTGCTTGAGTTAGTAGATTTAATAAGGTATTAAATGTGCATAAGTGCACATACAGTATTGTTTTCTGACAGTGTGCCTTTAACCTGGTAAACTTGTTTGCAATTAACAACACCTCGACACACAATGCCACTCAATGAAAACAACTGTTGTGTAAAGTGATCCCTAAGACATAGCTGAGGAGAACGTAAAATTGCAGTGCAAAGTGGGCTTTGAGTGTTACTGAGAAAGAAAATAATCCATGTCACCAGAGGTGGGCTGCTGATTTGGATCTTATTCTCTCTTTACAGTTTTTCTTACAGCTGTGTCCGGTGGTGTTTACCGTGTATGTGTCTAAGTGGAGGGGAGAACACTGTTCACCAGAAGCCTCAAGAATGCACAACAAAAACCTTCTTGGTTTGTCGGTTACTTGTTTTTGTTACTTCTGTAATCAGCTCTTTTTCTCCTTCTTAGCTTTAAAGTTTATTTAGCTGACCTTGCCTGTACACAGATCCACAAATAGAACAAGCCAGTCTTCCCTCTCAAAGTTCAAAAATTAGTTTTTAATGGAAGATGCTCTCGATCTTTTTAAAAGAAATAGTAATTTGAGTTACAAGAAGGACTATTAAACAATTTCCTGTACAGAGCTGCAATAAATGTTTTCATCTCTACATCTCTTCTAATTGCTCACTATTATTCTTAATGCTTATATATCTTGATGGATTTTAATGTGCTTAAGATGCTTCTCCAAAGTATTTTCCAAGATTGTGGTGAGCAGAGTTTTTATATGGCTGGTCCTTTCGTCTTTTGAGCATCTTATTACTTTATCAATTAAGATTTTATGAGTAGTCCTATCTTGCTAAAATTTGCAAATCAAATAATTTTTAATTAAAGGAGAATGATTTGATGGTAGAGTCTGCTGGGTTTTAGCTAAAGTAAATCAAAACACATTCAGCTGAAATTGTCTTGAAAGCAGAAAGGCAGTTGCAATGTGAATCTGTGGGGGCGGAGGTGATGAATTACACTGTGAAAGAAAACGAAAACCAGATGGCACTTGCCAAACACCAACACAGGGCAGTTATGCATAGTGGAGGCACAGCCACATAGCACTTACACAAACCTGTTACCTAGATCCTCACCAGGCTGCTGAGCAGAGTGAAGCCTGAGTTATACAGAGGTATCTGGTGACATCGGGGTTTTGTGAGATGAAGACAAAGCAGCAGCTCAGGCTGAAGGAGCCCAGGCTGCAGATAAGATGAGGGATGGGCAGTTTGCCAGGAGCTCCCCAGCACTGGTGGCTTTGCCCAGAACTGCTGAACCCCCACCCGCGCCCGCAGGGCACGGAGCTGCTGGCTGCTCTGATAATGGGGGATTGAGGTTGGGGGGGGATGGTTTGAAGTTTGAGCTTGAACAGCATGATTTTTCCCTTTTACAACAGCTCAGGCATTGCTTTGGTGGCCACAAATAGTTTTAAACTCACAACTCCAGTTGCATTATGAATCTCAGCTTGGTGTAGGAGGAACTCAGATTTTATATAGGAGGAGATAAAACTTGTAGGAAAGGTTAAAACACTGACTGCAGTGCAACCAGGAATAAAATTGTCACTGACAGCTACAGCAAAACACAGGATTTTCCCCATGCAAATACGTCACATATTTTATTGTTGCTAATAGGACCATAGCAAACACAAGAAGGTAGAGATTGACATCAGAGTTGGGTTGGTTCTGCTACTCCAGAACATCCACAGTTTACAAGCTGGGGAGTGCAGCTCTAAGTGAACAGAAGCTTTTTGCTCAGCGAGTTATTGCTTATTAAATGTTGTTGTTTGAATTTCTTCGCAACTTTAGATTTTTCAATCAACAGATGAGTCACTCCCCTAATCCTCTTTATTTTGCCAACAGACAAGTAAGAAGACTCAGCTGATATACAACTTGGCATACTGCCATTTTATGATTCAGTCTACTATCATAATTGTTTGTTGTTCTGCTTTGTTTCAGTGAAAATGATGGATTATAATAATTATTTTGCATATTGTATGTCTTTTTTAGTCCTTAGATCTAGAAAGGGATTTGGACCCATTTTCCTGCAAGTAAACCAAAGCAGAGATACCCAGGTTAATCTTTATTATCAACATCTCTTATTAACAACATTAAAGAGGAAAATCAATTCCCAAGAAAATCCTTCTGGGCACTTTCCCATCAGTAAAAGGTCATGGCACAGCAGAGTTAAAGCCTCATCATCTTTACATGACTATTCTTGCTGGGTTTGTTCCAGTTAAAATATCTTGTGAAATGGTCATATGAGTGTTTTATGATTGAATTCAGCAGTTTATAGAAGATTTCCTTTGGCTAGAATTTTCCAGCCAGCAGCTGAGATGCAGTAACTGACAGCATGCCTAGGGCAAAGGAAGGAACAAATTTTAACTGGAGAGCCTAACAGCTTGTGTAGGTACACATTTTTAGGGGTTCTGCCATGCTGGAACTATGCATGGAGCTCAAGGTGAAAAAGTTTTGATCCATTAACATTGCAAAACTGACCCCTCCTTCATCTCAGGTGAAAGTTACATGTCACCATATAGAAAGCTTCTCTGTGGGATGGTTTCCTGATAAGATCTCTCATCCACCACATTGTGAAGGCAAGGATCCAATAGATCTATTAGCTGTTTTTCTTGCAAAACCCACCTGCAAGTTGGTACTGACCTGAAATGTGCAGCTTCTGGCCATAGCTCTGATTTACACCTGCCTAATACTTATGGGAAAAAAAATATTTGCTCTTTTCCCTGGGCAGCTGGAGGAGTATCTCAGGTTGAAAGGCTGGATGGCAAAGACTATATCCATTGTATTAAAAATAACAAAAAAGACAGTTTAGTCCCTACCCCTGAATGACATGGCCTGTCTCACATCCACACAGCCCAGGATATGCTCCTTCTACAGTACTTCCACCCCATCCTCTCTCTGGATGTCCTCTGGCACCCTGTTCGTGCCCCTTCAGCAACAGAATTATGATTTAAAGGGCTGGGGAACTTTACCTTGTTTTCTTTTTCTGAAATAATCTAAGGTTTTCTCTGCAACTCTGAACTTCAAGAATCTGTAAGTGGATGTTTTATTCACACCAGCGTGTGGTACGAGGACATACAACAATGATGGAGGGTCATGTTCACTCATGGTGCCTTCTGGCAGGTGTTGCTGAGAAAAGACTCTCCTCAGAAGCATTTCTGGGCTGTCTCTTGAAAAACATTCATTGGAGAGGTCTGGTCAGCCCTTGAGCAAACTAAAAATTCAGCAGAGAAAAGCTGAGGACCAGTGCTCAGCCCCACCCCCTGCCCCACATTTGCTTAGCTGTACTAACATACCAGGAGCCAGCACCTTATTTTCACCAAGTGAGCGGAAAAGGAATGACGTGAGTCAAGTTCAACATTGCACATACTCTCTCCTGCCAGGAAGCAAACATTCCCATCAAATAGTTTAATCCAGATTAGAAATATATATATAAACCTGGCAGAGAAGGAATCTGAAGTGTTTCAAGTCAAACTGCCTCCTGGGACTTCTCCCAGGAAAGTAAGCTCATGCCCCACCTCCCACTCAAGGTCCCATCCAGAATTATAGTTTCGTCTTATGCAAAATACTCAAAGCTTTTGGCATAATATTTGAAAATTAATTCTGCAGAACAATCATGGAAATTCCTCTCTTTTTAATGGGATTTTCTGCCTGGCTAATAAACAAATTGTCTTTTAAATGAAAGCTGCCTCTGAGTTTGTTCTCCTGCTGGATTCCAGCCCAGTTGACTGAGAAAGAAACTCCAGAGAAGTTCTGTTCTCTGTGCCAATGATCACACAGTGAAGTGATGTGTAATGGTTATTTATTTATTTGCTTGCTTACTAACTTGCTATGGTTAATCTCTGTTGCATTGCTGCCTGCTGTCTCTCCCCATTGGTTTTAAATGAATGTTGCACCTTGGGTTGTTTTTTCCCTCTCAGTACTACTCAAACCTCTTGGTGGTGGTGCGTCCTGTCTTCTAGCCCTGGGGATACTTTTCTGCCATAATCATCCTTTATCTGTCTTAGGGTTAACTCTTGCAGTTCTTTTTCCCTTGAGGTGGGGCAACAGAGAGATAAATGGAGCCAACAATGAATGAAAGCAGCAGGGCTGCACAACCCAGCAGGGTAAAATTCTGACTTAAACAGAACTGTTTTAGACAATCATAGTTTCTTCCCAGCTGCCTTCCTGGTCAGAACCCCTATAGGTCATTGCTCTGCTCTGTAGTCACAAGCTTCTCAGAC
This sequence comes from Cettia cetti, assembly GCA_013401135.1. Taxonomy (NCBI): domain Eukaryota; kingdom Metazoa; phylum Chordata; class Aves; order Passeriformes; family Sylviidae; genus Cettia; species Cettia cetti. Next base: position 23,457 of record VZUI01087007.1, read on the forward strand.
AAAGGGTTATACATTTTAATTTATCGGTGAGGCAACCAGCACAGCAGCAGTGTTTCTGAACATAGACGATAATTCATTCTGGCACAGTGCTGTGCTGTGTTAATATGAAAATGCAGTGCTGATTTTGTTTATTTGTTTTGTGTAAGGAGATTGATGCTAAATTTACCCCTGCAAATCCAACAGGATCATTGTGGTTTAAGATAATTGCATAGCTTAGCATAGTTGTAAAACTGCAGTTGATTCTGGCACCGGGAGCCTGCCTTTGATCTATCTCAGGTTCATCTCCTGGAACAGAGTGCCAGTTTGTCCCACGATCCATCATTTATTTATTTAAATCTAAAATAATCAAGATTGGTTCCCAAGGCCCTATGGAACTGCCATAATAAATTATGCAAAAATACTGTCAAGTTAAGCTTCAGCAGTTCAGCCAACTATCTACCTCCACTGTCAGCTGGAATGCATGTCTCTGTCTCCTCTGAAAACCCTCTTACATAAATGCCTCTTGCAGTGTGCCTGGAAAGTCAGCAAATTTGGTATCTTTAAAACAAACAGAGGAAAAATTTCCACAACCATCAAATATAACACTTCGCAAGTGCTGTGCTTTTCCTAGTTCGTGGGAACTTTTGAGAAAAGGCCTTTTCTTAGTATTGCAGACCCAGTCCACAGAGGACTTTAGTGTGCACACCAAGCTCAGCGTGTGAGACAATGAGACACTCTTAATCCAAACACAGAGAGTAAGGAAAAGTGCAAGGGATGACCACAGATAACATTCTTTCTGCTTTCCCAGGAAAACATCATAAACTCCAAGAAGACTGAAGGGCTGAACACAACTCCTGAGATACAAATGTCTTATCTCTGTATTGAGTCTCTGTGGCAAAGTTCTGGTGGGGGGATGCTACACAGGTGGCCACTGTGAGAAGCTGCAGGGCGCTTCCCCATGTCCGACAGAGCCGACGCCAGCCGGCTCCAAGACAGACCCACTGCTGGCCAAGGCCATCAGATAGTGCCTCTGGAATAATAGTTAAGAAGGAAAAGAAAAAACAAAAAAAAAACCAAACAACACAGCAACTTCAGCTGTAGAGGGGAGTGAGAATATGTGAGAGAAACAGCCCTGTAGACACCAAGGTCAATGCAGAAGGAGGGGAAGGAGGTGCTCCAGGTGTCAGAGCAGAGACTTCCCTGCAGCCTGTGATGAAGACCATGGTGAGGTAGCGGTGGCCCTGCAGCCCACAGAAGTCCACAATGAAGCAGGTATTCCCCTGCTTGACTGCAGCCCATAGAGATGTGTGATGAACTGACTGCAACCCCCATTCCCTGTCTTGCTGCACTGCTAGGTGGAGAAGCTAGAGAGTTCAGGAGGGAAATTAAACCCAGGAAGAAGGAAGGGGTGGGGGGAAATTGCTGTAAGATTTGGTTCTATTTCTCATTTTCCTACATGGATTTAATTGGCAATGAACTGAACTAATTTCCTGAAGTCTAGCCTTTTTTGCCCACAATTGGTAATTGCCCTTATCTGGACCCACAAGCCTTTTTTAAATATTTTCTCCCCCCTGCCCAGCTCAGTAGGAGAGTGACTGAGCAGTTTTGGTGGGCACCTGGCACCCAGCCAGGGTTAAGCCACCACATACTCCCAAATATTCTGTCTGGATTTGAGTTGTTGAGCTGCATGAGACATGTTTACCAGCATCTAACCCTGAGACAGCCATCACGTGAATCACATTGTCAGTGTTTGTGCCCAAGAGGGAAGGAAGGCTGTGTGTGTCTCATGAGACACATATTATGAAAACTGTCTAAGAGGAATGCTAGCAAATGAAGAAGAAAATGATAAATAAAATAGGCTTAAAATAGAGATAATATTTAAACTATTATTTTTACTGTAGAAGCTCTAAACCCTCACTTTTTCCCCCTAAAGCCTATGTCCCTGGTATCTTCTGAATAACTTTGCAGTATATCCTATTTCTTCCTACTCTTGTCAGTACTGGCAAAAAGGTCAACTGTCACAAAATACTATTAAATTCCTTCAGCCTCCAAAATGCTTGGCTGCATCTAGTCTGCCTGTTGGTACTGCTCTTTGTTATGTAGTAACTCCTGTAACTCCTGTGCTCATGAATTGTCTGGAAAAATGCTTGTGGGCCCATTCCAAAATCACACCAAGAACTTTTTGCAAAAATGCAACACAATTTTGGCAATTTCAGTTGCGTGAAGCACCTTCTGCAATCAACAGACCGTGTCCAGCCAAGGATGCTGCCCATCCAGAAAAGCTCTTGACTCAGGGGACTTGAGATATGCAGCTGAGTCTCAGCATGTTATCCATGTGCATCATTGGTCTCTACAGTGTCTGTGGCTTGGGATGGATTCTATGAAAAGTCCAGGCTGACTATGGCCCCAGTACTACGTGGAATAAAGCACCTTTCTGAAATCTGGTTCCTAAACACAAAAAAAGGGAATTGTAATGGAAATTTGAATGAATGGAGGCTAGATCACTAAGTCCCAGTTTTCCAGATCCCATCTCTAAACCTTAGAGCCAAGTACAAACACTTCCAATTATAGTGCCAAGTACAAACACTTTCCATTATAAAGGAGTTACAGTCTCTTTGCAAATTATCCTTAGCCAAGGCCACATCCCAAATGGATTCTGTTTTTCAGCGTTTCAGTAAAGAAGCAACCTCATGGGACTGCTAAACACCCTGAGACCAATATTAAATATTGTGTGATATTGGAAGGTCACTTACCCTCCTCAGTATTTTTGGAATGAAAGACTCCTTAGAATGGGAAAAGTAAAAGGCTGTAGGATCACTTGTAGACATCCTATTCACTGAGGCTGCATAATGAGTTTTCTAACATGGCATTGCTGAAGTCTCTAAGAAAACTCAGCTTTCAAAACTTGCAGGACCACAAAAAGATTACTTAAGGATCAGGGAGCACAATCCAGGAACTGAAGTGGAAGAGCCTGTAATTGGTTCTGATGCAATTACCGGCATGCATAGTTAAATCATACATGTACATGCTGTACGTTGCACCAAAGTTGTGTTTATGCTTCTTTTCGCATTGAAAGGCAATGACTGGCCTGCCTTTTGCACAGGTGAATGCAATTTAGATATGTTCATAGGTATAGCAGACACAGCAGCTGGAGGATTAATTAAACGTTTGCCTAACGACGTAAACAGACAGTGATATATCTTCATAGCATCTGGCAGTTTAACCATTCGCTAGTCATCCTATAATTAGCATGCTGATGAATTTAATAGAATACTGTTCTAACGCAGTGCCAGATGGTCCTTCTGACTTACAAGGGGAATGACAATCTCTGTCATGTTTACTTCAAGGGTAGCAGAACAGCCCAAAAGATCCTTTTTACACTACAAAACTGATGACATAAGAGGTTACATTTGCTGTCCTCATAAAGCTTTAAGTGTTTCTGTATGAAGTAAGCATGGTTCAGGAACTTCATATAAAAAGTATGCTTGACTTCCCTTGTTTATTTCTGCTATTTGGTAAAGACATTAGCTTGCTTGCTGTGTTTGCAGATGAACTTTGTGTAAGACAAACACAATCCCAAGGTGCTGTGGAACAGGAGGAGGTGGAGGATATTGAGTAGTTCTCGGAGAGGTCTGCTCTGAAGCAAGGCCTGTGAGATGACCCCTGGCCACCTCTGTGGAGCTTTAAGTTACTCCAAATGTTACACAAGTAGCTCTTCACTGTAGCTCCATTCATTAGAGAAATTAAATTTACAAAGCAACTAGTGAAATGGCAAGGACAATAAAATGAGGAATATCCATGGAAGAGAAACTAAAAGACAGAGATGGTGACATATTTGCTGTCAATAAGTAAAGAAAATTATTATGCAGCCAGCAGAGAATGTCAATAAATGTCAGTATCAATCTGGAGTTTATAACAGAGTTTAGTGGAATTAGTAGTCAGACTACAGCAATCTTATTATCAAAGAATGTCTTGTAACTGAGAACCTCTGGGAGAAGATACTGTGCGTGACAGATAAATCCCAGTGGTTCTTTCATTTTGAAGCTGGATGCAGCCTGCTAGGCCAAAGCCTCCTTCACAATAACCATTGATCATGTTCCAGCTGAGCTCCAGCTAACATTCTGAACATTAAAACTTGCTGACTGTTTTTTACTCAGCCTATCTCTGTACAATCTTCTCCTCTTAAATAACAAATTGCACTGTCAAAATGTCAGTGTAGGGACTCTGTATAGACTGCTATCTTGTGAGCATAAGCAACATGCTCCACACTAATATCCTAAATCCCCTGCTACAGAGAACAATTGCTTTTAACTTCAGGATCTTCCAAACTGTATCTAGACTGATGGCGATCTCAAACTACTTTTATGGGCTCCTGCAGTGATTCCAACTTAGACCATTGCACAGTGAAGATCCATGTAACAGTGAATCTGTGAAGGCACAAGGCGGTGCTGTGCCGCACACCAACAGCATCACCTTCAGGCCCCTGCCACGCTGATACTTCTGCCCTCTGTGCAGGGCAGATTAAGTTGGGTGGTGATAACAGGGTCAGCTCCCACTCCATACCAGTGATTACACACCTGCATGGCCTTGTCTTTATCTCACAGCGCACCAAGGATGTTCTCATGTCAACAACCTCTCTGTTTGACAGTAGAAATGATGAATGGAGTTGTTTTCTGGTAAGAAAATCCTATAAAAGCTTGAATGACCAGAACAGACCAACTCTTCCTTCTGATGGTGTCTGCAGGGCTTGTTGCTGCTCTCCAGTGCTGCACAACACGGAGCTCCCAGCATCTAAAGATATGTAAGTTTAACTCTACTTCTCTCCTTTATAATGCTAGCTTTTATAAGTCTTATTTTAAATGATGCTTCACAGAATCCAGGTGCCTTTCTTACTGGGATCGTAACCCCGGTGTGCAAACCCCTTGTTGCAGCCAGCAGGTTCCAGTCAGAAACGCCTCTCTGGAGAAGGGATCCTGAGGGAAGGGCAGCCCGGGTGGGTGCGTGTGTGAGTGCCCAGGATGCAGAAGCGGACGGGCTGCAAGGCGAGTCGCCCCGGCGGCTCCCGCGGCAGCCAGGGGGAGCAAGAAGGGGCTGTCTGGACGCTTTCCCCAGCCGAAGTACTGGGGTGTCCCAGCAGGGATGGGGCAGGGGAAGGGAAGCCCGGGGAAGGCTTGTCCTGCATTTGCTCGGGTGTGAACTGGGGCCGTCCGGCGCAGCTGGCGGGCAGTGAGCGGGGCGGGCCGGCCTGGGTACCGCGGCGGCTCCGGGGGCAAAGAGGAGGTGGAGGGGTCCGGCCGCTGGTGACGGCCGGGGCGAGGGCTGCCCGCGCCCTCCGCCGCCGGGAAGATGCTCCTGCCCCGCCTCTGCCCCCGGCCGGGTCGGGCCGCAGCGACCCCCGCCCGCTCGGTGCACCGGAGGGGCGCGGCGAAGGGACCGGCGCTCACAGGCTCCGCTCGTGGTACCCTGGGGACGGCGGGACATGCGATGGGCTATTGCTGTGCCAGGCGGCGGGGCAGGGCACCCCCAGTGCGTGGAACCCCGCCCCACTACCTCAAGAATGAGCGGACAAATGCGAAGATGTTGGGTGGGGCTGGCACGGGGAGAGGGTCGTAGGCAAGGATGTCGTGCTGGACAGCGTCCAACGCTTTGCATAAATCCAGGCAGACGAAGCCTGTTGCTCCGGCCCAGGTCACAAATTTCTCAAGACATGATTTGCCCCTAGTAAAGCCATGGCGGCTGTTACCAATCACCTCTTTGTTTTCCAGATGCCTTAGGACAATTTCCAGGAGAATCTGCTCCATGATCTTGCCTGGCACAGAGGTAAGACTGACTGATCTGTAGCTCTCTGGGACTTCAGCTTTCCCATTTTTAAAAATGGGGGTTATATTTGCCTTTTCCCAGTCTTTGGTGTCTTGGTTTCAGACAATTTAAAGGAGAACACTCTGAAATGAGTTCTCTCCCTTATAGGAGAACGTATATGAGTGTTTTGTGATCACTGCCAAGATCCCTGGGCAGTTTGCATTTCTTATTCTAGCTCACTGTGTAATGAGAGCAATCCATGTACTCCAGGTAGCATTAGTGGCATGGCGTATTGCAAGGACCTTTCCTTTAAACACCCAGCCCAGCAGTGGTAGTCAGGGTAGTCAGAAGAAGCTGTGCTTCAGCACCAATCACTTCTGAGGCAGCTCAAACCCCTTCATAGGCTTCATAATCTCTTCTGCAGCTGGCGTAAAGCTGGCCTCAGATCCTCTGCTTTTCTGACTCCAAAACCCAAGAGGTCATCCTCAAGTCTCTCCAGGTCCCTTCTGCCAGAGGCTCCAGGCTGTGGTGTACAGCATGTTATTCATATCCTGTCCTGCCTGGCCCAAGGGCTAACTGCGTGAGTAATTTCTTGTTTGATCTGTTCAAAGGCTTGCTGTTGTTCAGGACCCCACCTGAAACAGTTTTTCCTCCATGTCACAAGGTAGAGAGGACTTACAATCTGGTTGTATTTTGGGATGTGCATCCTCCAAAAACTCACTGTGCCTAGGAAGGCCTGTGGTTTTTTTTTTTTTTTGTTTGTTTGTTTGTTTTTTTTTTTTTTTTTTTTTTGCTGCTCAGTGAGGACATGACTGCTGTTTTATTAATTACATCTACTGGAATCTGTTGACAGCTGTCTTGCCACTTCACTCCTAGGAACTGAATTTCCTGGGCAGGTCCCTTGACCTTATTTTGTTTAATGACAAAAACAGCTTTCAGGAGAATCTGAATTATTTCCTCCCCTTTCTCAAAAACATCTTCTGCTGCGTTGCCCCATAGAGTGAGGTCAGTGTTCTGGAAGCTCACCCTTTTCAGTGCAGTCTGGATCAGTCCATAGAAAATGGTGAGACTGTGTTTCCACCCCTGGTGCAGTCAATTCCAAGTATACTGCATGCCCCTCCAGGTGACAGCAAACTGTGGCCTGCACTCTGTTGCTAAAGAAAAGAGAAAAAGGCAGGCAGGAAAAAGGAAGTTTCCTAGGATTACCCGATACTTAACCCTGTAGGTCCATGGAAACATATCTTTTTCTAATTGGTTTGTTATACTATAGCTTCTTGAAAAAAATTAGTTCCTGGCTAAACCACCACTACATTCTACTTCTATGTCTCCATAAACATACATCAGGTTAAATATTATTTTTAAAATTACATTTAATATACAACATTTAGTTACTTAAAACTACAAAACTACTCTACTCTTAGATATTTTCCTATAATTCTACTTATTGACTAATACTTGCTTTACTTTTAGATTTCCTTAGTCAATCTAATTTTATAGTTTTTATTAATTGCCCTCATTCTTTAAATGAGGGCAAAACTAACAATGTGTTAGTTTTACATTTGAAACCAGGCAGAAACACCATATTATGTAGTGGTTTGGTTTTGTTTGTTAAATTTAGTGTGGTGGTTTGAGTGTTTACTTTCTTCTTTTTTTTTTTTTTTTTTTGGTGAGATAGGATTAGGAGAAGTAAAGTAGGCTTAAATTTCAGTATATAAACATAGATTTATTAACATACATAATAAAAGAAGAAAAAATAAATTAAAATGCAGTTTTTAAAACACTTTCTATTTTTTATAAACGGCTCACTTTCTTGCAAACAACATAAAGAAACAAAACTTGTTACTTTTAGTTAGTTTTACAATTTAAAAATAATTTTTATTAGTTCTTTAGGAGAGGAGTATTTTTTAGTTGACTATGGAATTTTCCTCTACTGACAACTTAGTTTTCTTGTGGGTCTTAACTCTTATAAAAACAGCTGCCTGGGGAAATTTGCTTCTGTGAAATCTCTTCTTAGTAGTTTCTTAAGCTGCTTATGGGTTATGGGAACTTAGGCATCTGGGGTGTTACTTTTTAAAGATGAACAATTCTAAAGGTAAAGGATTTTTTATTTTAGGAAACAGAGATGTCTTCTCACTTTTTACTGGTGCAGAGGGCTTCTTATCTTTCTCTATTTAAGCATCTTATAGGATCACAAGATCACAACTACTAATTTAATTCACTTAGTTAACCACAGATACCTTTGCTCAAATCCACAAATCTAAACAATCATTTCTTTAAATGTTTAATTTTCTTATGATTTAAAGGGAATACTAATATATTACAGTTTATTATTATTATAGCTTATAAGAGAAGTCTAGTCTAAAATGACAACTTTTAAATCTTTTCTGTGAATTAGTCTTTTTACTCTCTCTTCACTGACTTTTATGCTGTATCTCCTTATGGTTTAATTACTTTGTCAGTTCTCACTCAGAGAAGGGTGGCTAGAGCTTTGGAAGTTCTATCTGGTGTTAGGAAAAAGTTAAATTTTGCTCAAGTCTACAGAGGGAATGATGATTCTTCCAAGTATACTGCACGCCCCTCCAGGTGACAGCAAACTGTGGCCTGCACTCTGTTGCTAAAGAAAAGAGAAAAAGGCAGGCAGGAAAAAGGAAGTTTCCTAGGATTACCCGATACTTAACCCTGTAGGTCCACGGAGACATACCTTTTTCTAATTGGTTTGTTAAACTATAACTTCCTGAAAAAATTACTTCCTGGCTAAACCACCACAGCAGTGTATTCCAATGCCCAAATCCCCTTTCTGGGAAGAACTTCCTAATGTCCAGCCTAAACCTCTCCTGGTACAACTTAAGTCTTTGTCCTCTTGTCCTGTCACTGGTTGCCTGGGAGAAAACACCAAACCTCTCCTGGCATCACCCTCCTTTCAGGCACTTGTAGAGAGTGATAAGTTCTGCCCTGAGTCTCTTCTCCAGGCTAAACACCCACAGTTCCTCAACTGCTCTTCATAGCACTTGTGCTCCAGACCCTTCCCCAGCTCCTTGCCCTTCTCTGGACACACTCCAGCATCTTAATATCCTTCCTAAATTAGGGGCCCAGAACTGGACACAGCACTCAAGGTGCAGCATCACCAATGCCAAGTACAGGGGAAGAGTGACTTCCCTGGTCTTGCTGGCCACAGTATTCCTCATCCAGGCCAGGACCTCATTAGCCTTGGCCATGTGGGCACACTGTTGGCTCATGTTTAGGTGGCTGTTGGTCAGCACCCTCAGGTCCCTTTCTGCCTGGACACCGTGGTGCTTCAAGGGATTATTGTGTCTAAAGTGCAAGACTCTATTCAGCACTTGGACTTGTTAAACCTCATTTTGTTGGATTACACTCATCTATTCAGCTTGTCCAGGTCCTTCTGCAGACCCCTCCTACTCTCCCACAGATCAACACTCGCAGTGGCTCAGCAGGTCTCTGACTGCTTCCTCCTGGATAACAGGGGGAGCATTCTGCTACCTGATCTCATCTACCAGCCCAGGAGGACAGTTGTCATGAGGATAACCTGTTTTACTGTTGAAAACTGAGGCAAAGAAGGTGTTAAGTATCTCTGCCTTTTCCTCATCTTTAATTACTCTACTCCCCCTTACATCCAATTAAGGATGGAGGTTGTCCTTGCCCCTCCTTTTGCCAATAATGTATTAATAAAAATATTTTTTTATTATCCTTCACAGAAGTGGCCAGATTAAGTTCTAATTGGGCTTTTGCCACACTTTTTTTTTTCCTACTGTGACCTGGCAACATCCTTAAACATCTCCTAAGTTTTCAGGAGACTCCCTGAACTAATTCAGCCCTCTGATTATTACCCAAAAAGAACTGTAGTGGTTTGACCTTGGCTGGGTGCCAGGTGCCCACTAAGCTGCTCTATCACTCTTCTTCCCAGTGGGACAGGGGACAGAATAATAATGCAAAACAACCAGTGGGTGAGATGAGGCAGTTTTATTACAGTGAAGGGAAAGAAATAAGCAAGAGCCTGCACATGCATAAGCAAAGGGAAAAGTCAATCTCTACTTCCCTTCAGTGAGTGCTGTTCAGACACTTCCTGGGAAGCAGGGCTTCAGCACAAGTAGTGGTTGCACCAGAAGACAAACATTGAAGAATCACAAATGCCTCTCCCATCCTCCTCTCTCGCTTAGCTTTTATATCTGAGTTGATGCCATATGGTGTGGAATGTCCTTTTGGTTAATTTGGGTCAGCTGACATGGTTGTGTCCCTTCTCAGGTTCTTTCCCACTCCCAGCCCCTTGATGAGGGAAGGAATGTTAGAGGGAGAGCACAGCTCAGCAGTAGCCAAAACACTGGTGGGGTATCAACATCCTTCCAGTTACCAAAGCAAACCACAGCACTGTGAGATCTGCTAAAGAAAAAAATGAACTCTATCTCAGTTAGACCCAATACAGTCTTCACCCCTTATTCTATACCATTTGTGTCATACTCAGATCCCACATTGTTGGAGTCCAGGGCAGGTGGAAAACCTCTGAAGCTGCTCCGGGGGGTCCGAGACCCTGGCTGGGACCCCAGGAAAGCATTGCCTTTGACCTTAGTCCATGGGAAAAAACTTTCAACACTTAGAGATGAATTAAAAGCAATGAAGATTTGAAATAAATAGTAGTTTAGCTTGTCACAGGGTGAAAATTTGTAGTTTGGGGGTTTTAGTATGGAGATAGATGAGAGCAAGATGGAGAATTTTGGGTGGTGTCTCATCTTCTTCTTCTACTCCATTTTCTGCTGTGACAGTGGCACAGACACATTGGTAGAATGGGTTTGATACAGAAATTGCATGTTTAGAAAAGGTAGGGATTATTGGCACAAAACTGTAGATACAGTATGTTTTAAGAGTTAACTGGACTAGAAACTTTTAAAAGACCTTGGAATTTTGTCTTGTGATCCTGTTCAGCTGTGTTTTTCAGTGTGTTAAGCCAGGTTTGGCAGCGTGCAGAACTTGAGATAAGAAATAGAATAAGCATCTCTAAAGACCAAAGCTGCAAGTTCTGTTTATCTTCTTAACCCTGGTACAGGACTTTGTGAGGAAAGAAAAACCCCAAATCAGAGGTTCCTGAAAGGAAATTCTCACATCTGGCGCCCAACTGCTCCAGACTACCACCAAGACACCTTCAAAAACAAAGCACTGGGGTTCTCTCTCTGAAGATCAAGCAGGAACACAGAAAAACCTCTGGAAGTTCCAAACTCAGGAATCCAAGACAGAACAAGACGAGGACCTAGGGCCCAGGAAATCATCTGCTGTGACCTGCTGGCCAGCGAACAGAACGGACCGAAACAGACCTGAGGGCAGCAGAGACCTATATAGGTCAGGGTAAGCTATCAGAGAGAAACATGGGAGGGTCCCTTTAGCAAGCACAGTTGAACATTTTTTCTGCTCTGGAAAATCCGATTTCGGCCCATCCGGTCGCTATTTCCAGACAGGAGTTGGAGTCCTTGTTAGTCTGGGTCCGTAACTCATACCCAGATTGTTAAGACTCAGGATTTATTTGATCCATATTATGGCAGGATGTAAATAGACAGTTATATCATTGTGCCACCCTCAAAGATAAGGGGGCATTAAATCTTTTATCTGCGGGTCGAGTATTACTGGAGATAATGTCCCAGAGGACAGTAGGAAACACTCCTATGCCGCAAGAGACGGTGAGGAGGGCAGCTGGCCTTCCACCTTCTGGCGCTGAACCAGGTTACACGACCACTCCCACTACTCTGCTAAGGAAAGGTTTTATCCCAGCTGAAGCAAGGGGGATGGGCACGACCACTCACCAAGGGGCTCAAACAGAATTAGAACAATCCCCATCTCCAAATACTGGGAAAGTGAAATTATTTATACACCCTCCAGATGAAGATGAATGGGACATGGCATTCTTTGAGGCTTGTCCTACTGCGCCTGCACAGGCGCCCCAGAAGCGGGGGTCAGGGGAGACGGGACCGAGCGGAACAGGTCTCCCCATGCCACCTTCCTTCCCTCTCCAATCTCCACCTCAGGGGCAGTCCCAGATACCCCAACCTACCCCAAGATGCACAATCTCTAAAACTGCATCACTGGCACCCCTCGACCCCCTCCATCCAACAGGGGTGGGTCCGGAGCCGCCGTGCGGGAGCTCTGCACCACCCTCTTCCCCCTGCGCCACGGAGGAGGTGGCAGAGCGGGGAGCGGGCGTGGGGGCAGCGGCCTGAGAGGGCAGAGCCACCGCGTGGAGGGGCAGCGAAGGCAGGGCTGGCAGAGCAAGCGAAGGCGACCTGGTTCCAACCCGAGATCAGTAGGGCGGGGATTGGGTCAATGGAGGCGCAGCGGGGCCGCACCATGCGGAAACCCGGGGTATTTGCAGAAGACGCTGCTTTACTGGCGGCAGATGCTGGAGCGGCGGGAACGGGGCAGGAACAAGGCAGAGGTTTTCCTCTGAGCGCCTCCCTCTCACAGCAAGTGGCGCCTCACCCGTCTTCTCCCATCAGCACCGGAGCAGCGGCGCCGATTCCCAGCGTTCGCCCGAAACAGCGAACAGACCCAAAGCGGTTTTCAGAAACAACAGCAGCCAAAGCAGAGGATTTTTTGCAAAAACACCAGGCAGTTTCAACCGCGACTGCAGAAATTCCCACTCCATCCCACTCGGAGCGAAGCTTCGATCCACAACTGATCGAAGTATGGCCAGCGCCAGCGCCACCTATTGGCAGAGCAGCACGATTGGAGCAGGTTTGCCCTGCGCCTTACAAAAGGCGTTTCAATTCAGGACAATCTCCAAAGCAATGTAACACCGCAGAACAAGGATTTTTGCCAATTTCTGACGAACACAGAGCTCAAGATACTCCTGCTTCAGAACAGCAACAGACATATATTGCTGATGAAAACGTCATCAAAACTGCAGCTTCACAAGGCATTTCTATGTCATCTCAAGCCTCATCTAATTCCTGGGTCACAGCAAGTGGTGCTTCAGTTCCTCGTATGCCTGGTCCAAGGCTCTGGTTTCCAGAACAAACAGAGCAGAAACCTGATTCCTCAAGTAATTTACAGTCCTTCCCACTTTCAAAAGACTTTATGAGGCAATTTTCCCTTCTGTTGGAAGACGGCACTTTGGAATTTTACCCACATTTGGCAGCACACTTAACTCAATTATTTGTTCCAGCACAAGGTGGCCCCTCCCTTCCCACATCTTCTGTACATGCTCCCTACATGTCTATGTCTAGATACCTGCTAGCTACCTGCTGGATCCATGGCGGCTTCAGCCATGGTTCCCCCTGGGTGTGCTCCAAATGAACTGTACATCCCCATCCCTCAAACAGGAAGGGGTGCCTGGGATGCAAGTAACCCTCGAGTCAGAAGGGGCTGCATCCTGGCAAAATGCACAGCAATTGACTCCACTTTATAGACATATTCCTACAGGTTCATCCAGTGTAACAGACTGGGCAGATATCAGGAAGAAAGCATTAAAGGAGAAAGATTTTGAAATAGCAAATACAGAAAGTATCATATTGCCAGTAGCTTATGGCCCACAGAATGGAAAGCCTAGATGGGAACATTTAGACTATGAAGTGATCAAAGACCTCATGAAAGCAATGAAAGACAATGGTTTGGGATCTTCATATTTTAAACAGCTTTTTAAAGGCACATTTAATATTTATGATTTAACACCATATGACTGCAGATCCATTGCTTCAGTGATTCTTACAGATTCACAACTCCTCATATAGGATGCAGAATGGAGAAGAGCTCTTGGGGAACTGAGGAACAGGTACCAAGGAGGACCACATGCAGCTCTCACCATACCTCAGTTGGCAGGAGACCCACCCGACAACAGACCTGAATATCAAGCCAATCTGCCTCGAGATGTGCTTACAGATATCAAAAAAGCAGCACAAAAAGCAATTTTGAAAATTCCACCAGCTTGAATCCTGAAGGCATTTATACAGAGCTCAAGCAAGGTTTTTCTGAACCCTTTACTTCATTTCTTGATTGTCTCACACAAGCAGTGGACAGGCAAGTGAACGATGAAGCAGCAAAGCCACATCTGCTTCAGAGCCTTGCATTTGCAAATGCCAGTGCGGAATGCAAACACATCATCAGTGCCATGCCTGGTCAACCCACTGTGACTGAGATGGTAGAGGCATGCAGCAAGGTGGACACACCTCAGCATACTGCATCAATTCAAGAAAGCATTTGGGGAGAACAAGTCAAAAGAATCGTCAAAGCCCAGATTGAAATATTTTCAAAAACTCTTGTAGTGCTTCAACCAGCACTCCAACAAAGCAACTCTACAAAAGTGATGGCAACAAAATATGTAGGAGGACCATGCTACAAATGTGGTAAACATGGGCATGTAAAAAAAAATTTCCCAGAGCTTGCAAAAACTGTGAAGTCGCCAGACCTTTGTCCGAGATGTCAAAGAGGAAAACACCATGCGAGTCAATGTTATTCCAAAACGGATGTGGACGGAAGACCTCTACCTCTTCCAGGAAACTTATAAGGGAAAAATAGTTGATAAATTTTTGAAAAAGCGGGGTGTTAATCACACCTATGGTATTCCCTATTCTCCCACAGGTCAAGCAGTCATTGAGAGGACATACCAAACTCTGAAATCTCTTTTAAACGGACAGAAAAGGGGGAAGGCAGAGGCGATGCCTCAGATGTGGTTGAACAAAGGTTTATATGTTTTAATTTTTTTGAATGGCTCTTTTGCAGAACTTACTCCACCAATCATCAGGCATTTCTCGAACAGCACGCAGGCAAAATTGAAGTAAAATCCTTTAGTTTTGATCAGAAACCTGGAGACGGCAGATTGAAGGACCATTTCAGTTAATAACTTGTGGCAAGGGTTATGCTTGTGACTCCACAGGAGCAGGATCGAAGTGGGTTTCGGCAAGACACGTGAAGCCCTATTGAGGCCAGAAACAAGCAGACGCTGACCCCGGAAACAGAGAGGTGAGTACGCAGACGTGAACCAGTGTCAAGACTGCAGTTATCTCTTTGTTCTACGTGCAAAGACTCTGGGGCTTGGGTTTCTTTTTTCTTTTCTGCGAGAAAATGTGGTGTAGTGTCGTATTTCAGATTCCCACAGGAAATAAGGCCACTGAACATGAAGTTTGATCAAGTACTATACTTGTGCCTTGTTGTCTCACCGGTTGCGTTAAGCAATGCAGCTGTTTTGCCCATGAGTCAACCAAGGGAAAAACTTTGGGAAACTCTGGCCAATGCATCAGGCTTGGACACCATTTGTTTGACTCATTTAAGGCCAAAGAAGCCATTCTCAACATGTTTAGTAGGTTTGCCAGTGGACAAATGGCAAATTCCGGACAACATCCCTCCAAAACTTTTGCAGTTCATTTTGAACCCAGTGAATGGATGGGGTGTCTGGACCAAATTTCTCCCTGAGGCTCCTTGCGAACCTTAGAAACTGGAAATGCTTGGCTTAGTGGAAATGGATTTTTGTATAATATTTGGTTTTTCTGGCTCAGAACAGAGTGAGAACAAAATGATAGATGTTATTCCAAATCATATTATTTATAAAAATGCAACATCTCGGTGTAATTACACAAAGATGACAGTCATACTGTCCAACCAGGTTCCATTGCAATTGCCACGAGGGATGTTTTTAATTTGTGGGGACAGACTTTGGCCTGCCATCCCTGCAAATGTCAAAGGTGGTCCATGCAGCATTGGGAGACTTCCTTTGCTAATGCCCAACACGACATTGATAAAGCAACAAAAACCTAGAGGAAAAAGGTCTGTTACTCAATATGATCCCAATTGTGATGATAATGTTATCATGTTATGTTGTGTGTCCATGTTAGTACATGGAAAAAAGGCCAGAGATTTATGACAGCTCTGCTTTTGCCACAGGCAGCAGCAGGAGTGGCCTTGAAACAATTGGATCAAATGGGCTGTTGGTTGTGTAAACATGCCTGTGCTACCTCTCATATACTGAGTGATTTGTTAACTGATGTTAACAGTGTGAGATGAGCGACTCTTCAAAACAGCTGCAATTGACTATCTGTTATTAGTGCATGGACATGGATGTGAAGAATTTGAGGGAATGTGTTGTATGAATTTGTCAGATCATTCAAAATCTATTCATGAGAGCATAAGGCAATTGGAGGATGGAATGAACAAGCTTGGGGAAGAAACTGGATCTTGGATGGACAGTATGTTCAATTTATTTGACCTTTCACCAATATGGCAGGGAATTTTGATAGCAGCTATATATGTATTAATTGGTATTGTAGTTCGTTTGATGCTTGTGTCATGTCTACTTCGGTGCATTTGAAAATCCATGGACAAAACTGTCAAAGGCAATGCTTTCCTGGGGTCCCAGCTAAGGTCTCGGACTCCCCAGGGCAGCTCGAGGAATTTGCCCAGGACTCCAACATATAAAAACTGTTTCAATTGATAGAACTTGAGAACAAATGAACTTACAAACACCAATTCTCTACTGAGTCTGGAAAAAGGAAAAGATGAAGACACATGAGGTGAACAACATGGTGATACTAAGGGAGAAGAGGGGGGGAGAGGAGGAGGTGCTCTGAACATTAGAGCTGAGATTCTTCTGCAAGCTGTGGTGAGGACTATAAAACAACAAACTGTTTCCCTGTAACTCATGAAGTGCATGGGGTGATGCAGCATTCACCCACAGCTCATGAGAAAAGGGCATTAATGCTAGAGTGTGTGGATGCTGAAAAGCTGTGATCTGGTCAGAGGCTTGAACAGAGAGTGAGAGAGCCCCTGCTTCAAGAGATAGAAGAGGAAGACCCTTGCTTTTATAGTGGAACATCTCGTCCTTAAAACAAAACCCCCATAACTAAATGGCCCATGAAAAAAGGCAGTTGTGGGAAGACTGCTTTGTCTGTGGGAGGGACTTCATATTGCAGCAGGTTTCAGGTAGACTGCTTCTTGTGAAAACTAGAACCATGTTGGAAAAGTTCACAGAGAACTGTCTCCCGTGGGAAGGACTCCATGGCACAGCAAAAGAGACTCCTCTTCCTAAGTGAACTGAAGAAAGATTTTTAGAAGTACCAAACTGACTAAAAAGTCCCATATTTTGTCTCCTTGTGCTGTTGGTGGGAAAGAATAGGCTGGGGGAAGAAAAGGTGTTCTGAAAGTTTATTCCTGTTCTCATTATTCTCTTTTAATCCTGTTAATAAATTTTTCATTATACCTTTTAAAATTTTGAGCCTCTTTTGCCTTTTGTTAAAGTGTTTTCTCCTCATTCTTACCCCATGAATTTTCTTTCCCCCGCCTATGCTGAACTGTAGGAGAATGAATAAATGATCTTTGCACTGGTGTTTGGCCAACGTCAAACCTGGTACAACAGTGCTAGCTACTATATTCACATTTTGGTCAGACAAAACAATTCCTCTCTAGGTCTGGGAATCAAGCATTCCTTATTGTCTTAGGCCCTGAGAAATGTAAACAAAAGTGAGTTGGGGGGGAGCAAACTGGGGGTATATGACTTCATTTCCTGAAGCAGTAATTGAAAGATTAAACTCCAATATGCAAATGGACTAAATGGACCAAACTTATAAAAGTATGAAAATTCATGAGCTGTCATCCATTTTTTGGGTATAGCCCCTGGGTGAGCTTCATTTCCCCTAAATGTACCTAAAATATAATCACTTTTTGTTCTCTTAATTTTTTCTGGCCTTTGTTTTTAGGTAGTTCCAAAAAGGCATCAGTGCCATTTCTTTCAGGTGTTGGATCCCTTCCTCCACAGTCTTCCAGTCTTCTTTTTATGATTATGCTCCTGCAGGTCAGAAGACACTCACAGAGAGAAAGGGGTATTAGCTCCCTCATGAATGCCTGCTTGATACCCACATCCTGGGCCAAGGATCCCAAAAACCTTTCTTCATTACCATCAAGTTTCACGTCTTCACCCATGAAGCCCCAAACTCACATCAACCTGGCCAGAATGACTGCACCCCCCATCATGTAATGGCCTTCCACAGACTACTGAGATGGTAAAATGCCAGGGTCTCAGTGATGATCTCAGGCTCTGGTCTCCTCTGCTGTTTCTGAGGGCCTTGGTACCTGTCATGAATGAGTATGTTTGAGACTGTTTTAAAAAATCACTGAAGAGGGTATGAGCAAAAGTCAGATTTTATATTAAGCAACAAAGTTGTCCTTGTTTGAAAGAGAGGTGTATGCCAAGGAAGGCAAGAACTCTCTTAGAATGAAGAATATGACTCCCTTCCCTTTGAATTAGTATAACTTTGAAATTAAGGGATTTTCAGGCAAAGATATGGGAAAAGGAATAACAGTTCTTTACTAGTATGTATGTCTATAACAAGGCAAACAAACAACAACAATGGCAGCAACAACGAACAAAACCAGAAAAAACAATAAACAGTCTCTTTCTGCTCTTTAAGCAAAGTCCCCTTTGGTGAAGTTATGGTCACAACAAGCAGGGATGGTGGCAGGCTCCTGGTGGGCAGGGCAGGGGCGATGCAGGGGGTGCTCTGGTGTGAGCTTGGGGACCACACGGTTAATGGTGGCTTGGTCAAGACAGGATGTCATGGGCAGCAGCTGGTCACGATTGCCAGACTACTGTGCAGAGGTGGCTCGTACAGGGACACCCCACATGTTGGCTCTGGACCTTCCCCCAAAAGGCCAAGAAACAAAAAAAAAAGAATTAAACTGACTTGCAGTGCAGGAAAACTGCAGCAGACTGGGATGTCATTGTCCAGCACACAGGAGGGGCCGTGGCAACATATGGTGGGCAGAGGGTCTGGTGACAGCCGGTCCTGATGTTCCAGCACCACATGCGCTGGTTCTGAGTTCCAAGCAGTCAGGTGGCATGGAAAATGGCAAGCAGCTCCTTCCTCCCCCAAACCCATAAACCAAACTGCCCAAAACCCCAGGCAAACCTCCGGGGGTAACCCCCTCACCTTTTTTTCTTGTGGTATCACCTGCAACTCACCCCCAGCCAGGGAGGTTTCAATGGAACATTGTGTGACACTCAGCTACGTCTTTTGTTTTCTTAACTATTGGTAGCTATGGTTTCTTTGCAACAAGTGGGACAAAATTCCAAGAGAGAAAGAAAGAAAGAAAAGGAAAAATCCTAAACTCAACATTATCCACTCCAAATTATTTCCTATACTAACATGTTACATCAAACTTAAACCCGATCCACAAGATTGTCTTTTGTGTCACCCACCAGGTTCAACCTGGTCCCTGAGCAAAGGATGGAGAGACATGATATATACCTCAAAAGGACCTTGTTTTGGGGTAAACCATCTGTCACACTGTGCCTGTATCTAGATCTAGATGTATATATGTTTATAGTTAGGGTAATGCATGTATGTATATAAAAAGGTTAAAACGTTTGTCTTTGCTCTAGGCAGAATTAATCCAAAGAGATTTTCCCAGCATATCTCTCATGTGTACCACCAGAACCTTATCCCCATCTGTTGTTCTCAAGAGCTCAGACTGGACAAATCTGAGCTTGGTTGGTGGAGCCTTGGGTGTTAATTAACCACATAGCCTTTTCTAAATGCATTTCCCAGTTTTTGAAAGTCCCCCTGCCCAGTGCCTTCAAGGTGTTTTAAGCAGGCCATTGCACTGCTCTACTTTCCCAGCCACTGGTTCATGATAGGGAATATGGTACACCCAATCAATGCCATGTTCTCTATCCCAGGTGTTTATAAGGCTATTGAAAAAAGTCCAGTTGACAGACTCAGTTCTCTCAGGGGTGCCATGCCTCCAAAGGATTTGCTCTTCAAGGCCCAGGATGCTGTTCTGAGCGGTAGCATGAGGTACAGGGTAGGTTTCCAATCATCCAGTGGTGGCTTCTACTGGAGCATGTAGTGCTTGCCTTGGTGGGTTTGAGGCAGTGTGATGTAGTGTAGCAATGTATTTGAACAGCTTAGGCCAAGTGTGCTCCAGCCAAACCATCTTTAGTTATTCTTATCAGAACCCTCTGGAATTTGCCAAGGTTAATAAGACATAAATTGTTCTAAAGTAAGAAAGAAGAGGCTGTGAAACAGAATACCAAGACTGCAAGGACTAGATAAAGGAGGGCCATGAAGCACTGGATGGTAACCAATCATATTTCCTGAAAGGTGCATGCTGAGCATGTGTAGAAGATAGAGGCACCAATCAAGTAATGTGTGATTGCTTGAACAGTTGTTTTAGAATTTATAAATATACCTTAATGTAAATAATAAAGGGCTTCTGCTTAATCATATTGGTTGGTTGTCCAAAGTCCTGAGCTCCCGCAGTTTACTATCCGCTTGGGCTGCATTCCCAAACAACCCAAATCCAAGAAGCCCCAGATCCTGGTGGGGGGCTACTAGCCTCACACCATCCATGGGCTGCAGCCTCGATCACAAGGCTTGAACTCTCTTCAAAATTCTTTTCAGCTTTCCCTTACAGTACTTCTTGGCTCAAAGCACAAGTTTGTTGGCAAGATTCACTCTACCATACAGGACACTAATCACAACAAGGGAAAGCAAGCAACAATGAAACCAAACAAAATCCAGGCAATCAAAGCAGAAATAAACCTAGAACTACCTAGGGTGTGTGGGAGAGTGTGTGTGTGTGTGTGACTGGTACCAGTGACAAAAGGACAGTCAGGGCAAGGATAAAAAGGAACATGGCCCAAAAGCTTATCAATGCTCAAACTTGAGAGTACTTTAACTTATACTTTAATTCTAGTAATTTAACATAGAGAAAACACTTAACCTATACTCAAATTAACTTGTAACTTAATCTTTTTTTATAACTTAGTATTTACAATCTAAGAGAGGAGTAACACTTAACAGCATTTAACCTAACTTATAATTAATAACTTCGATGTTGAGCTTAGCAACTTAACAAGAGAACACATAGCAACACTTAGCTTAACTTATGTTTAACAACTTAGCAAAAGAACAACAATTAGGAGCACTTAAGGAAGATTATAACTACAACTTAACCTTACTTACTAACCTGAATACTTAGATATCTGAGGTTTTTAAACATCTAAGAAAGCAGTATTTCTCTCAGATTTGCTGTAGCATATGTGCAGCGGCAGGCACACAGACAGAAACAGTCAGCACAAGCAAGGTACCTGTGGAAAATTCCCCTCAGAGGTCGGTGGAATACTCACTTTGGATGCCTTTGCATTGTCTGACAGGTGAAGGATTGGGCCTTGATGAGTGGGGTATCAGCCCAGGATACGTCATGTTTTGGCAATCCTCCAGGTTAGCAAACCTGAGGGTTTGCTGGCTCTGAGAAGCGTCCTGCTCTGGTCGCAGGCCTGCTGAGGGTGTCTTTGATCAGCAGTGTGGGGGTGTTGAAACACTATCAAGTGTAGAAAGATTATGCAAGGCTCTTTATGTTATCAATTTTCTTAATAATTCATTCACGGAGCCAAACCCGCCTATTCTCAGGCACTTCTCCAACACAAGCAGAGCTCAGCTCTCAGAGAGACCCCCTGTGCTGATCAAGGACCTTGAATCCAAGTAAATAATGGGCTCATTCCAATTAATAACTTGGGGAACAGGATATGCTTGCATTTCCACAGATTATGAACCAAGATGGGTTCCAGGCAGGAACGTCACGCCATACATCGAACTGCTAAAGGCAGCACCCAGTGACACCTCTCCAGAACCTCAGAGACAGCAAGGAGATCAAACCCAGGAGGCGTGGAACAGGAGAAAGAATAGGAGCATGGACACAGATGTTCGTTGCAGTAGAAGATGACCCTCCAGTATCTCTAGAGACTATAATACCCTCTGATGAACTCCTTCCCCAGCCATGCTTCACTGTCACCTTTTAACGTTAATTTTGCTGCTACCTCTCTTTCGGTTGTTGCACTGCTACCCCCTTATGTTTTCCTATGACCTTTCTACTCTGTATAAACTGAGGGGTTAGGATGGAAGATACGAGGGGCTGTCAGATTTAAATAAGTCTAAAATTTCATTTATTCAAACTCACAGATCAACACTTCTTTCACAAGTATCCTGCCATGTCTCCTGCGGCAGGAAGTCTCCATTTACTCTGAGCAGGATTTTGGATGCTCCTCACCCTTCTATCAGCTAGTGTGTGGATTGTCCCTCAGCCCAACCAGAACATCTGGGTCACTCTAGCCAAGACCTTACAGCAAGACAATCTATGCCTGTCCATGGGCAGCGTGGACAACCCGCTGTAAGCGTGCCTAGTCGGGGTCCCCTTAGCAGCAAATGAATACCCATATGCAGATAAGATAGTGTGTGATGGTGGGTACTGCAGGGATGGCTTATGTGTGAAGATGCCAGAAGCTTCTGCCATGTTGGACAGAGCCAGTTCCTGCTTGCTCCACATTGGACACACCACTTGCCAAGGCTGAGCTCATCAGCAGTGTTGGTAGCACCTTGTATGAGAGAACATATTTAATAAAGGGTAAAAAAACAAAAAAGGGTAAAAAGAGAGGAGTCAGCAAATGTGAGAGGAATAGCTATGCACAGATGCCAAAGTGACAACACTCAGTGAATGAGAGGAGTGCTCCATGCACCAGTCCAGAGATTTCCCTGTCTCTGAAGGATATACCACTTGAAAGGGACCTGCACAGGAGCAGTTCATGAAGGACTTCAGCCCATGGGAAGGATCCATGTTGGAGAAGTTCATGAAGGACTGTCTTCTGTGGGTGAAACCCCATGCTAGAGCTGGGCAAGAGTGTGAGCAGGAAGGAACATTAGAGACAAATTGTTATGAACTGAACACAACTCTTGCTCCCCCGTACCCCTGCACTGCTCATGAGGAGGAGGTAGATGAGTTGGGAGCCTAGGAAGAAAGGAGGGATGGGAGAAAAGGTGTTTACAGGGTTTTTCTTATTTTGCAGTGCCCTGCTTTATTTTATTGGCTATAAATAAAAGTAATTTTCCCAAACTGAGTCTGTTTTGCCCATAACTGTGATCTCCCTTTTTCTATCTCAACTCAGGAGCTTTCTTTCTTTGTTTTTTATCTCTCCCTGTCCCATTGATCAGCTGAAGTGATAGAGTGGCTTGGTCGGCACCTGATGTCCTGCCAAGGACAACCCACCACACGTGTCCTGGCTGTCAGGCTGGTTTTTGGCCTTTCCACTGAGAAGCAGTGCCCTCCTGGGATGCTGCAGTTGGCATCCTGTACATCATATGATCCTCAACTGACTGATGAGTAATAATTGATACCAACACTCTCCCATCACAAATGGGTCTTAAGCAGGCAGAGGAGACTAACTGGTTTCCCTCCCTTTTGAACTGTAGCAGAGAAGAAGCCTAAATGAAATCCCTTTTAAATACATGGAGAGAGGAAAGAGTTTGTCTAACAAGAAAAGAGGTGTGTGTGAGGCCTGGGTGTGTTCAGCCATATATTCATAGATTTTTACAACTGATCTTTCATTATGAATATAAAATACATATTTCCCAAGGTAATAGATTGCTGGCAGTTTATTGTGCATGGCCTTTCACTTTAAGTGCTGAAGTCAAATGAGTTGCACCATTAAAAACTGAACTGCACCTCAGCAGTCCACAATCCCTGGCTTTCTCTGACCAGAAACCTCAAAAGTCTGTCTCAGTGATTTCCATGCATGTTGTTCTTCTGACTGAGGAGCTACAACCTCAAAAGCTCCTTCTTGCTCAAGGGTAGAGGAGACTGAGGTGCAGCCTGTGAACAGCAGTGTTTTCTAGGATCGGAAGAGCTGACAACTAGCAATAACCCCAGAGAGAAACTGCAACACTGATCCTGAGAGAGGAGACAATGACAAATGAGAACTAAGGATTTTCTGGAGATGTGGGAACAAGGACAGAGCACTATATGAGCTAAATGAAAGCAATCTTTCACCAAATTTGTGCTAGCAAACTTGCAGGCATGAGAGAGGTTTGAGAAAGTAGAAAAGTTAAATACTGAAGCTCTGAAGTAAGTTGGGGAATAGCACTGTATTAGATGTTGGTGCAGTCATTCAGAAGACTGTTTCTGATTCTGAAACTTCTTCCAGAAGGTATTCGGCTGGAAACTGACTCCCTGATTCAGTCATGTCTTAAGGAAAAAGACCAGAAAGTACCTGCAAGGTACTGATCTGATCATCTTCCATCCTCAGTCTTTCCACAGATAAAAGATACAGAGTCTAGGAAAGGACAAAATCCACGTGCGCCAAATAATTATTCTTTTTGGCTCTTCATGAAAAAAGGAAAAATATAGTTGAAAATAGCTGGTTGATGGCATATACTTTCACAGGATGAACAATTCCACTTAACAGTCACAGGTCTGTGTCTCCACTAGCCCAAGTCCCAGTAAACAAGTTATTCATCTGTTAAAGCAGTCCTGTCTTTAGTTAGCTCGGGAAAGGAGCTAGAACATAGGAGTAGAGCCAAGAAAAGGCTGTGAAATTTTTATTTCTGGCTTTCTGCCCTTCCAGAACTCTCTCACAACCCCAATTTCCTCAGGGGAGTGTTTTGGCAGAGGGGATGCTCGCAGAGTCTGGGCTATGAACTGTGTGGGCTGTAGCCAAGAGTCCCTCCATGTGGCTTCCTGAGTCTTGCCTTGTTTTCTCTTTCCCACTGTCCCTACCCCTGAGATGGCCTCAGGGTGCTGTTGATAGATTTAAAGCTCTGACAAGTTTGCACTCATGGCATTGTTCATCTGAACAGCAAGTTGTTATAACATCATCAGTTATCTCCTCCATTGTGAAGAACACGCTAAAAAAAATCTGGTAAGCATTTGGAATATCTCAAATAATTTCAAGGATTTTCAAAAGCACTCATGGGGAATCTGGGCCAATGCCATTCCCATACCCCATCACCTTTAACTTATCATTCCCATGGTGGCTATCTCCTGCTTAATTTGAAAATTAATTCTTGTGCTGAGTTATGGAAGTTGCTGGAGACATTTAAGTAACTAAACATTGGTAGAACATTAGGCATTAAGTCTCTGTGTAGTACAAAAAAGGCTTGTTTTTACATTGAGATTTTAATTTTCAACTGGTACTTTTAAACATCTGTGTCGTAGTCTAATTTAACTCATAATTCTGTTTCATACTTTGTAAGAAGCAGCCATATAATAGACTTAATGTATTACTAGCCTTAATTTTTGGCAGAGACAATCTGATTCTGTTATGATGCTTCACAGAAACACTGCAAATATAACATACATAAATTACTTCTTACTGATGTAAAAAGTCCCTTCCCAGTTAAGCACACCTGTGCTGTGAGAACACAGAATGGGACATATTTTCCTGGGAGCAAATAGAAAAACTGCATAGTCTACTGAAAGACTTACTGGCAATTAGTCTGCTGAAGGGTCAAAATTTGCGAGGTAATACTAATTCTCTTATAAATCTTAGAAAATCTCAGTGCTCAGAACCAAAGAAAAGGACATTCAGTTAAATTCACTTCCCAGTCTACAACTATTTGTTATTTAATTTGATATAGGAACAGAGAAATAAAAGCTCTATCACTGTGTCACCTGCATAAGCTATTCTATTTGTTGATCCCTCCCTCAGGAACACACAACAGAACATTATTCTCATCACCTCCATCGGCCATAGAAGAACTCAGCTGTGTAAGCCAAAATTAGATGTATCAAAGCACCTTTGATCACTTCATTGCCTGTCAAGTTCTCTCCAAAGCAAGCACTGTCTTCTATAATGGATTGTATTACTTTGAAATGTCATATTTAATGTGTGTTCATTCCTTCAGATCCCTGATACTGTCTGAGGTGCTGACTGCACAGCACCACATGGAGAGCCTTCCAGGTGGGTCTATTAATTTCAGTGTGTTCCTGTTTCTCAACAGCATGTGGTTTAATTGCAGAGTTGGTGAAGCAAGGGCATCGCAAGAATTTATCTCCATTTTTCTGTGTGTGCACAACCACAAAGTCATCCTGCAGTGTAGGCTTGAATGAGTTATGGGATCATAAAAACGTACTTCAATTCACAAAGCTATCAACTCTTTGTCATGAAACAAAAACACCTGACAGAAGAGTTTTATTCTTACTTGATAATCACAGCACAACTAAGCATGGGAGAGAGACGTCATTTAAAGGGATATTATTATGCAGCAGACATGCTCTGAGGAACCATAGTCTAAATTTAGTCACTAATTAGAAAAACACATTTTACAGATGTCATTAATTAGCCAACAATCTGAGATCTGTCTCTTTCAAAAGGAAATGGAATATTCATTAGTAAAGTACCCACCACTGGATTTGACTTCTCTTGTCCAATAGATCCAGCAATGGGTCATTAGTCATTTAGGTAACTTCTTGTTTTCCACTGATAAAATTAATTCTAAGCTACATTTAGCTAATACTGAAATTATGCCCTTGAGAAGAAACTGCAGAAATACACAGCAAGCCAGCATTCCTACATCACTTTCCAGAGTTTTATGAAATTCCTCATCTGTCTTTCAGGCTTTTTGGACACAATCAGATCATACTTTTGTCTAATAACATATGATTCAGAAGCTTCATTCTTCATAAGAAGAGCTAAAATGCCGAGGAATTCCTGTGGTTCCAGGAATCAGGTCCCTGAAAAATCATCTGTAGCATTAGTAAAATACCAAAGCTGACACCTAGAAATGATCAAGTGAGTTGGAATAAAACTGCAATATGAGGAGCAGGATGGAAGTTCCCAGTGATGGGAGCATAGCTTTATCTGTCACATGAAAAATCTTGAACTTTCAAAGAAAAGAATGTCTCAAATATTTCAACCAAGAGAAAAAAACTGTTGTTAAATGCTATAGTGATGATTTATATGAGCTGTGGTTCAGTGGCCATATGCACTCCATTTTTTTATTCTTTGCACTGGGTCATATTTCTCACAGTGTCTCATTTTGGGGAGGAAAATGGCTCAAGAAACTTGTGAGGAATTGTTTGGCCACAGGCACATTTCAGGAAATGTAAAATGTACCTGGGTAGCTTGGAAATGGAAAACTATAAGGACATGGGGCATCTGTTCTGCAGCATAACTGAGACACACTGCTTATACATACCCTGAAGCACTGGGTACTTGGCCAACTCTTCATTCCAAGCTTTCATTCTTAGGGTCTCATTTTTCCAAAGAAAAAATATACTATGTGTGGGAAAGCCTATCCTTTCAGGAAATTAAAGACATTAGTCTAATTCTGAGTTGCAACAGAATTATTTTAGCTAGCCCTGCAAAACCTAAACACTACTCATCAACAAAATCCTTGTCTCCTTCATTGTTTTTTGTTTGTTTCTGTTTTTCTTGGTTGGTTTTTGGATTTGCTTTTGGGTTGAGTTTTGGTTTTTCTTTTCACTATTAGACAAATTTCAAGCAATTTTCAAGTATATTGTTGAAAATATTTTAGAATTAACTCTCCAAAACAAGGACACAGCAAACACTAAACAAAGCTTTTGGCTGTCTTGAGAGTCACAACAATGAGGAATATTTGTAGACCAAGTCAATAATATTTCTTAGTGAAATGAAAATGCAACAATTCATTTTCTATTGATTCTTAAAAATCTCAGAGATTTTGACTGGCATTGGTTTCCCAAGACACTTAGACTGAGCTGGTTGTGGAAATTTCTCTTGTAATTTATGGAGACAGAAAGGTACTTCAAGAAGGACAGTCATCCTACCTTATCTCTTCCAGATGCCTGGGTCAAAACCCCAATGGTTTTAGGAGCCATTCAGGGCCTTTCACTATGGAGGGAATTGGGAAACAGTGAACATTTTTTTTCCTCACTGTTTGTTTAGGAAACCCTTCTGGATTTCCTTCACTCAAAAAATAATTCAATGCTAATGTTTTGCTCATAGGAAATAATGCATTTGTCTGTTGTCTGATAATCATTGTTCTCTCCTGGCACATTCTGTTCAAATAATTTCTGAACAAGTTATCAGTCACAGCCATAACTGTTTATTCAAATTTTCTTTCATGAGTATCCAACCTACATTTTTACTTCATCTATATACACACAGTTATATTTTAAGTAAACACTGAAGCATGTACATGCATTTTTTATTTTAGGAGATACCTATAAATAGAGTTTTCCCTGTTTGGTTTAATTTTTGCTTCTTAAAGTTAAAATTAGACTGGTGCAAATCTCCCTATTCATTAGTCTTGGGATCCTTTAAAATGAGTTTGCTGAAGGGACTTCAACTTGAGGCATGTAGCTTCACCACAGGGTTCACCTGGATCTGTCAATACTGTTTCTGTACCGACTTAGTAAAACACCTCAGCAAGTGTCATGTGTTTGAAAAATATATTTTCTTTCAGTATTTTCTTGCATAGGCAGTCACCTCAGTGAATATTCTGGCCTCTAAATCCATTTACTAGTACACACTGTGAAAGAAAATCCAAACTCAATTAAAGAGGATTAGCCCTGTCTGTCCCATGAGGTGGCCTTTCTGCATGCATCTCTCTTGCAGCTTTCAGTTTCTGAGATTCATGGCTGTTACCCTGGGAGCCAAAGTCATATACATGCTGTGTTCAAGAAATTCAGTAAGAGAACAGAGAATGGATTGCCTCTTAACATAAGCACAGCTGTGTGTGGCAAGTGGCATATAGTTGTTTGTATACAAATTCAGACTATTGTGCAGCAGACAAAATAAAACTTTCAAATCACAAGAAAATGGAAAATGTTTTGCTTTTTCCACTTTCTTTTACCTAAAAATATTCCTGCAGATGCAATACTTTGGGATCAGACAAGAAGAATTTGCACACTTTTACAGAGTATAATTTAATATTTCAAGTCTTTGTATTACTTCAACATGCATGGGAGGCACTGAATAATTTCTGGACATTCTGTCTGACTAAGTAATCACCTCCCACCCTCCCATCTTTTCTTTCTTTCTTTCTTTCTTTCTTTCTTTCTTTCTTTCTTTCTTTCTTTCTTTCTTTCTTTCTTTCTTTCTTTCT
>VZUI01087019.1:0-70173 GCA_013401135.1 Cettia cetti
TGGCTGGGAACCTGAGACCTGCTGCCTGGAACGTGAGTCTGCAGGAAGAAGCTCGGCGCCCTCCCTTCACAGCAACTGCCTGAGTATCATCTGGGGCTGTTTTTTCTTCCCTGTGTTGGGGAGTGTTCTTTTCCTTTTGTTATTTGTTAATAAACAGGTTTTTTCCACTTTTCCTCCGAGGAGTTCCTTCCCGAACCCGGGGTTGGGGGGAAGGGGTAGTGGAGGTTTGTCTCCTCGTGGAGATTTTCCTCCTAATTTGTCCTAAACCAGGGCAACATCCCATCTCTGGTGCAGGGTTTGAGCTTGTCATGGCTCCTGCTGTGGTCAGGCTGCAGTGGCAGTGGTTTAGTTTTTGTGCTGGTTTCTTATAATGTTCATTATACGAAGGGTACAGCAAGTTGTATCTGGGGTGCTTGTTAAAAATAAAAGCTATTCGGTTGTGTAGTGAAGATTTCAATTCTGAAGTTCTCATATTCCTGCACTTCCTGGGAAGGAACAAGAGAGGCATAAGCTCCAAGAGACACGAACATCTTACATTTTTAGAAGGTACTTTGGAGAACCTTAGTATTATTTTGATTGCATGCATTCCAAAATCAAGAAGAGATAAGGAGCCTCACTGCAAGGAGATGCTAAAATAATCCAATCACATATTTAAAAAGTGGAAAACAAACTTCCCAGTATGATATTTAAAGGCTCTTAGAGCTGCTTGAATTAAATGCTCCTGTCTCTTGTAGTGCAATATCTAAAGAATTGATCACAGGTAGATTTAAAATAGCAGAGAAGGGGAGGCTGCCAGAGCTCCTTTTCCAGCAAAGTTTCTTCTTGCAAGTTTTCTGGGAATGAAGCATGAAATAAGAGTGTTGTTTAAACACCCTTTCTCCAAATATATTCTAAGAATGACCTGAAAAATATTCCTTCTCTAACCAGACAGTGAGGGTGCTTTTGCCTCTCCAGGCTCACTCTAACAATGTGAGAATTGCTACAACAGGAATAAGGTCAACTCCTTGTCTGGGTTTTTTTAAACTAGAAATTCACCATTAAAAGAACAACTTGACAGCAAATTTGCTACCCAATATTATGTGGAAGTGCCAGCTTTGTGAGATATGTATGAAAGTTGCAAGAATATGATCAGTCTTCTAGAATTATTGCCTCCTAATTTTAATAGAGCAGCAAGTGCCTCAGAAGGTCTCAAGAACTATTCATGCAGGAAAGTTTTCAGTGCCTGCAGGAGTGTAAACAGCACTGTATAATCTGGTTTCTACTGTATTTTATTATTTATTTAATACTGATTATGTATTTTAGCTTAGCTTTTGTGGTATAAACATGGGGGGTTTTGTTGGTTTACTGTAATGGATCTGATGGGGCTGCTGAAAATTCAAAAATGCACTGTTTCTGTCATGTCATTTTCTTCTTATTGTGCAGGATTGCTAACAGTCAAACCTATTTTGCTGTACAGCTTTGCTGCTTAGAGTTACTATGTGTTAGTGGCAAAGTTGCTTAAGGAGTCCTGGACGGCCTTCTCCTAACAGGAGCCAACCTCAAGGACCAGATTTCCAGTTCTCAGGAAAAGGTATCTGTTGTCTCATTGCCAAACATATGTCTTCCATTTTCCTTATGATTGTGTGGTACTTCTAGGAGACATTCTATGTCCTGAATCTCGTCTCTTTTTGTAATCAGACAGAAGAGGAAGAAACCTTTTTCCAGTGAGATGTTTTTTGAATAACAGGCCTCTGATGCTGGAGTAAAGTTGAAGACTAAAATCGTTGTTTAGTTTAGTTTATTTTTGGAGATTTGTTTAAGATGGGAAGTTAATACACTTTTGTGCAAAATCACAGTGTTGACCAGAAGATTGAAGATGGTTCCACTTAACATCAGTATTGTTTATCTGTAAACAGTTGAAGCAAAGGAAGAATTGTGAGGAGTCATTGCCTTGTTTTCTTTTTGCAGCTCTAGACTCAGTGCCAGAGACATCTTCCTTTCTGAAACCCAGGGAAGGCTTTTTGGACATGAAGAGGGGACTGTTTAGGGAGAAAATTCTTTTGTGTAAGCTCAGAAAATTCAGAAGTGCCAGGTGGGCAAGAGAAGATGACATAGACTGCATCAAAAATCCAAAAAGCCAAAAACCCCCACACCAGCAATAAGCCAGATTTGAAGAACTGACCATCAAGGAAAGAGATTTTTTAAAAAAAACAAAAGACCCTACCAAAGCCTACAAAAGCCCACACACACATAAAACCCCCCAAAAAACAAACAAACAAACAAAAAACCCCCCAAACAAACAAAAACAACAAAAAAAAAAACCTACCCCAAAACACAAAACAAAACAAAACCCCCCAAAAAAATTTTAAAAATCCCCCAAACCTCACAAAACAACCAAGAACAGGACAGGATGGTTTGAAGGCAGGAGTTGGTCTTCTGTTCTGGAGGAGGGTAGAAAGGGTAGGTGTAATAGAAATTCTTCTTCTGTCTTCATGACAGTAAACTTCCACAATTTATCACTGTGTAGGGGGAGAACTGCTTGTACACCTAGTGACAAATAAAGCATATTTAAAGACAATAATTATAACCAAAGTGGGCTTTGTTATTTTGGCAAGAACAACCTCTCAGGCATGACCCCACCATGCTGAGCTGGGCTGGCTGGTGTTTTAAAGCCACTTCAAAACTTCTACAGTCCAGACACCCAGAGGCAGCAGCTGCCAGGTGGAGGGGCAACTCCCCTGCTGGAAAGTTCTCTTGTCTGCCAGTATTTTTTAACATTTCCTTACTCCCTGTGGATTGAATGTAGAGCCCTTATGAATAATCATTGCTGTAGAGATACTTTGCCATAAAATGCACCTGTTCACAGATATTGTTGATGACTGTAAGAAACTAATTCCTGGAAGACCATCTTGTTACAGCCCTCTGCTTGTTGTCTAAGTTTAGTCCCATAATCCTGTAGTCAGAAAAGTAATGTGCTTACTCTTTAAACTCTCAGAGAAATGGGTCAGGGGACTTGCTTAATGCACAAAATATAATAACTTTTTCCTATTTGTGATTTCCTGGCTTTTATCTTGGTAATCACGGTTTAAACATTGGCCATTATTTCCAGGTAAACTTATCTGATAAATTATATTGCATAAAATTAATATTTTACATTATTAACCAAAATGTTTATTTAATCCTCAGTTCATAGAGATGAGACTAGAAATCTTACACAGAAGGATGCATTCAAGGTCTGAGTGATTTCCTCTAGCATGTGTGACTAGCTTTACTAGCAAACTCATGACAGAAACGTGGAACTGCTGCAATCCTGTCAGTCTGAAAAAAGTCCTTAAAATGCATTTGAAGAGCAGAGACCTCATTCCCTGGAGGAATACAGCAGTTCCTGCCTTCAGCTGTGTGCAGGGATGAGAACTCAGCTGTCAGCACCTGAGACCTATCAGGATGTGCAGTATATGAGGTCAAGATAAACTAAAATTGCTGGGAGGTTTTAGGAGTTGTATTATTATCAGCTGAGTCATCCCTGCAATAGGAAGGGAAAGCTGAAAGAATACATTGGGTAGCAGGACACAAACTGGTCCTTTTATAATAGGGGAAAGATAAAATTTGGAGGTAATTTATTTTGAGACATAACTGCAAGACAGCACAATGGTAGCAGCAAAATGGAAAAGGTAGAAAAATGAAAAGAGACATTGAGAAGATCAGGAAGGACACTAGTTAAGACGTGAGCTGCAGAGTGCTATTACTTCTTGTTTTCAAGTGTGTATATTTTTAGAGTGGATTAGGAAATGGGAAGCCAGTTTTGGACTAGTAAATTTGGTAGGCAGTTTTTTTGAGGATAAATTGGTTAGTTTTATAGTGCCCATGCTTACAGCCAGGGTTTGCTGCATAGTTTTGAGCTGTACATATGAAAGATGGGTTGTAGGGCTTAGTGTTCTCTTGCAAAGAAATTTCTTTCTCAGCAGAAACATTTTCCCTTCTTTTTGTGAGTGAAAAGGGAACTTTAGGAATAGGGGCAGTATTTGTGGATTGCACCAAATATTATAAATGCTGCAAATACTGAAGACTGAACTAAGTGAAAGATAAGCAGGAGAAAGTCTACAGAATTCTGTTTGTGCATCTCCATGAGCTTGGAGAGTTCAGACTGTAGGTGAGGCAGTTCCTTTGCGCAGAACACTCTTGAGCTGAAGAGAAATTGCAATAAATCTGAAAAAGCTGCAGTACAAACTGAATGTACTGAACACAAAATTTATGAGAATTAGTCTTATCTCACATTCTCTTATAAGTTCAGACTGTTTCTTAGCCTGATGCCAGGATTTAGTCAACAAGGCATACTTTAGAGACTAATTGGATTTGGAAAGAAAATAATTTCCTGGGCATCAGATGTGCTTTTTGTTCCATCCTCTTTCTTAAACTGATATTGAGGATGTTCTACTATTACTGGAAATTAATGCACCAATTTTAGACAAAACTGTATTACTATTTGGCAAGGCATACGGTAGCAGTCACATATGATGTAAAAATCACAGCAGCTCTTTAAAATCACTTTATTACCAGCCAGTAATAAAGTTATTTTAATACAGTTACTCAACCATGTGCATACTTGTCAGTTACCTGCTAAACTCAAGTTTTTTGGCAAAGGGCTGCTCCTGCTGGAATGATTTCTTATGCTACCTTGACGGTTTAATTACCTGTTGTTAGCTTGGGGAGGTTTATGTTTCACTCTGCCCCCCTAAAAGTTTCCAACTTTGTGTATGAGCATGCAAGGAAATGGCTGGAATTCAGGAAAGGGCAGAGTGGCCAAATATCTAATTAAAACCTTGCACAGTTGTGAATTCCTGCCTCTAACTCAAAACCTGTTGGAGCTATTCCAATATGGGTCATACAACTGTAAACACAGAAGAATCTAACTTTTGGCAGCTGGTTTCTGGAGAAGTTTGGTGCAGTTTTCTTGAAGTGTGTAAGCCATTGCTACATTGGATTCTCCAGACAGGAATTATGATAGCTGTCATCTGATGAAACTTGTATAAAGAAAACAAGGACAGGCTCAAATCATCACATTTTAATCTCCTGCTCTGTATTCTCTCTGAACTGAGAAGGAATTTGGCCAGGGCTTTCCACCAGTCCATCTTTACTGGAAATTTGTGCTGATTAATTGGCAGGCTTTGTAACGCTTTTCTACTTTTGCTGATAGTAATTACAAATCAGGAGAGACGTGACTACAAATCACTGCAATAACACCCTGAAGATTACAATTGCTCAGCTGCTTTACAAGAAGAGCTGTTCTCCTGAAGAGAGAGACTGCAAGCAGGAAGTTCTCCTTTAGTTGATGGTCCCTACTGGAAGGGCTGGTTCAGGTTTCTCTACTATTTCAAGTATGTTGTTATGCCAAGGGGTCTTGCAAACCAAAGTTTAACACCATGTTTTCTTTGCATGCCAAGGATATGTACTTGTAAACGAAATGCAGTTCTTCAAACTAGACAGAAATATATTTTGGAGAGCACCAGAGACAGGAAATACCTGGAAAAATATGCCAGAATTTTATGTGGATGTACTGACATCCAAAATTAGCTGTATAGGTAGTTTGAATAAGGGTTGCCTAATCTGGAAAAAGTAACAGTTCCTATCCCACAGCGGGTGGGGTTTAACATCTCATTTAGCAGCTGCTGCTGCTCACAGTCTTCATTCCCCATCGGTTTGGGGCTGTCCTAACCGGTAAACAGGTGATTTGATAACTGCTAATTGAGCAGTTAACTGCTGTTATATAAAGATGCTGAAGTTACAGGAGGTTTTGTGTGGTAGGAGGGGGTGAATTTGAAAAAGAAGAAATTTTGTAAGTTTTAATGTAAAGGGTTTATTTAAGGCATTGATATAAAATATGTAGTAGGGTGTTTTAAAATTTGAGCGCTATGCTGAATTACTCTTCTAATTCACTAAGAGAATATTTGTATCAAATTGTGGTGAAAATGCCATTTCGAAGTTAAGGGGACTATTGTTAGCTAGAGCCATTGTTAACCCAGCATCCCTCCTTAACAGTTCACTCCCTTGTTGATTGGTGTTTGTTGTTGATTCCTTAAGTTCTTATTTCCTGCTGGGTTGTTACTAAGCCTCGCTGATTCTCTGATAGGGCAACTGGGAGCTGGAAGAAGTAAGAACATGCTGGCTATGCAAATGAAGAGAGCCCAGTGCATGCTGGGAAGAAAATTGAAGAAAAATCCACTCGAAGCTGAGACATTTTACTGAACTGAGTGATCAAAAGGACATGAATGGACCATGCACAAGTAAGACCATCCTTCCCCAAAGCTAACAAATTGTGCCTCTTGCAGTGACCTTCAGGGATGCCCCCCCAGATGAGACCCCTAGACCTCGAGCCAACAAAGCAATTTGTGGTGGTATTCTTGTGAGGTGGGGAAGCCTGGCTCTATTTGCTTTCTAGTGGACTAAGTCACACCTCTTTTTCTGAATCGCTCCTGGGCGCAGCAGTGGTGTGTGTGGCCTGTTGGGCCCCTCCCCAAGCTGATCCTATTAAAGGCATTCAAAGAGAGCTGGTCTCTCAGCCTTGTGTTTATCAAAATCATCTGAGCAGCTGAGCCTAGAGCATTCCTACAGAAAACTTCTCCAGTACAGAAGACTGGATATAAAACCTGCAAGTGCATTCCACAGAATTCTAGTGCCATGGCTTTAAGTAAATACATTGAGTAGTAAAATAAAATTGAAGTAAATAGCTAAAGTAGGTGATCAGTTGTATAATCACTCAGAAGTTCCCTGCAGTGTGGGCTTGAACCCCTTTGCTGATGTTGGGGGTTAGATTTGTTTCTTTTTTACAGAATTTTTTCCCGTAAGTTGCTAGGAAACTAACTACAGCATACTTATGGGTACTTATGCAAAAACAAAAAAAGTGGTCGGAAGGAAGGAGTGTAGCACCTGGCTACGCTTCTTTTGTTTCTGGAAGTTTCTCTCAGAGGGGGAAGATACTGTGAATTTTTGGGGGCAGGTTAAGGATGGGGCTGGGGGCAGCTGCTCTCTCTTGCTCTTGGCATCTGAAGGAAGAGGGTCAAGCTGTTTCTTACTGCAGGGAGAATTCACGGTCACTACTGGAGTCCAGTCTGGGAATCTACCACTATCTGCTTGTGTGGCCGAGAATCCTGAGCTCGTCTTTTCCCACCCTGCTGGAGCTGGGCTGCTGTTCTGCCCCTGCCGCTTGTCCGACACCGCTCTGGGTCTTTGCTGTGCTGTAGCCCCGCATCCCTTGCCCTGCTGGGACGTCCCACAGTTCCAGCTACCACAGCGGAGCTTCTGATACATCTCATCCACCAGCCTGGGATTTCTGCTCATTCCTGCCGTTCCATGTTGGGGCTCCTCAGAGTCCTCCAGGGGCACCACGATCAGACTGTGCCTGGGTTTTGTGGAGCAAAGCATCTCCTTCTTCCGGTCCTGGTCGAGAAGGCAGTCACAAGGTTCCTGGTTCTCTTTTGTTGTTAATGCCATAGTTATTGTTATAAATATGTATTATAAATTTTTTTGCAAATATTAAGATGAATGCTATATGTATAATGTTAAAATAACTTTGCTGTAAGGATATAATTTTTATTTCTCCTATTAACAAAACTTAGATGTGGTAGTGGGATAGCTGACATATAGTTATGCTTGTAGTTGAACTGTCTGCTTGGTTGAGGTAACATCCAGTGAACATATGATGAGGACCCTGGTACTGATATGCCAACTATCAGCACCTGCCATGTGAAGAAAATATGGACGAAGATCCAAGCTGGAGATGATAAAAAGGACTGACTAAACCCATGGCCGAGAAACACTCATGCTCTAAAAAGGCAGACCCAAGGAGGGGCTGTGCTAAACAGTTCGTGGAATATGTGAACTAGTTTGTGGAAAAGTTTGAATATGCATGATGATTTATGAATATGCAATAGAAAAGGTATTTAAAGGGTGTCTCTGAAGTAGCAGGTGTGCTCTTGGCTGAATGCCAAGCACCTGGCCCTTAGAACTTTGCTTTATTATCTTTGTCTCTTATTGTCCTTTATTAAAGTTTTCAGTTTTACCAGGAGAGTGAACTCTGTTTTTCAGAGTTATTGTTGTTTGTTTGCCTTGTTACACATACTAGTAAATAACTGATTTTCCTACCCCTAACAGCCTTGCCTGGGAGCCCCTTAATTTAAAAATTATAATTTGGAGGGAGGAGATTTACGTTCTCCATTCCAAGGGAGGCTTCTGCTCTTCCCTAGCAGACACCTGTCTTTCAAACTAAGTCAGGTGAGAAGAAAAAACAACCTGGTTTTTGTTTCCTGCATTCTGGGTGGATGCCATGTCCCTCAGCCCTGAGGGAAGCTGTGCTTAAAACAAAGCTTGTGAACTCAGTTCAGCCCATTGGAGGTTCAGAGCAGCAAAGTCTAAGGAGCACTGAGGTGATATTAGTGTGGGTATTTCAGTGCCTGGAAAAGTGGCACTTGTGGCAGACAGAAACAACCTGGCTCTGCCAAAGTGCTGAGCTACTGGCAAACGGCCTTACACAGATCTCTTGAGTTCAGTGGGTCTGGACCTGCTGCAGGGTCTTGAGTCTGTCTTTAGTTTTTGCTTTACAACTTGTATATCTTCTAACAGAGGCAAGAACTTGTGTCTGATTTGGTCATGGGCCAGTCAGGCTTATTTTCTGCTTGCAAAGTACTCTAAGCTTCAATACTTAAGGCTCATTACAATATGTAGGTTCAATAGAAGGCTAAAGTATGTCCAACCACAACGTGCGAAAGATATCTCTTATTAGTTCTATTTCCTTTCTGCATTTTCATTCTCTTTTAATAAAGCTTTATTTGTAATACTTCCCATAACCACTGAGAAATTAACTTGGTGAGCAGGGGTATGGATTTGAGCTGCTACCAGAGAGACAGGACATACTCGCTGCTCAGTAACTTTAAAGTTAGTTAATAAATTAAGTAGCTAATGGAGCTCAACAGAGTTTATAAAGCTGATGTTTTGAGCCTGACTAGCAGCATTTTCCAGCACTACACGGGTCTGTTTTAAACTTGTCTTTGTAATGTTTCTGGGGAAAGAGCTTTTAGCCAAGTTCACGTGCTGCTCTCTGCTGTGTGCCCTGCACCCAGGACTGGCCAGCAGAAGACAGTGACACCAGATCTGAGTCCAGACCTGCTCTGGAAACTCCTAGAAGTGTCCCTTTGCTCCTTGGCACTTAGGGAGCTGCAGTGGCTGCTCACCTGTGGAAGGCCTTGTATTCCTGAAGCTGTTTACCTGGACCCTGTCAGAAACAGAAAGAAAACAAAAGCAGGGAAAATATAGATTCTTTACTTTTAACATCTAATGTGCTTTCAAAATCCAGTCCAGAATCTGGAAGGGTCTCACTTAAGAGCTGCAGAATTTTGATTGCATCATAGTCCATATGCAAGGATGCCTAACATAAAATGCAACACCTGCTTTAGACTGAATTAGGGATGGGTTTGCTACAGCTACCACTAAATTCATCACAAGGCAGTGGGAATGTTATGTCATTGTGTGATCTGTTACTTCTGCAACTACTTTTCACAGTAGGAGCACCAGCCTTTGGGAAGAATGCCATTAATATTCTTCTTTCTTATACTTGCAGCTCTGCTTTCCAGGTTTGATTGTCTTCAAATTTGTGCATCACAACAGGTAAGTCAGATTTTCCACTGAGATAAGTCATATTTATACAGAAAGAGCACTACCTGCTAATGTGAGCAAGCCGTGTTATGTGTTCATTTTTGTCCTCCTTTGTGTTTAGCATTTGCATTTTGTAGCCATAAAGAAGGAGAGGGGAGAAGGAAAAGAGCAGGTTACACCACATTTTCTTGCATAAAAATTAGGTTTTGAATTACTTTAAAAATTCTTTTACAGATTACATGGTTAAAAAAGTCATCAGGATATGCTATTTAGAAGAATGAGGGCTTTTAGTTGTGAAAAATCAACAATGAAAGTGCTGCAATTTTTTCACTAAGTTTTTTCTTGAAGAAAGTAATGTTGGAGCATATTTCTGTACTTTAATCTGAAACATTATCTTGGAAAGAATTATAGAAAGGGCATGTAGTGTAAATTTTTTTGATACTGAAAATGTATACAAAAGGAGGTTGTGTATTTGTTTTATGGCACAGAAACCTAGCTGGGCTTAATCAATTACCCCTTCTGATTAACCTTCCTTGAGGTAATTTGGCACTTGTTTCATTAGTTAAGGTTTTGCATAATTATGTTTTTTGATATATTGCTACTACATTGCAGAAGATAATATCTGTAAAGAAAATGGAGCAAAAAAGTAAGAGGATTAATGTCCTGGTCTTAAATCTGCAAGCAAATTTGAACAGTCTGTTCTAAACTATTTTGTACTTCTGGCATTGACAGAAAAGCAATGTTGGTCAGCTGGAGCAAGTTTTGTGTTTGTGAGATTTTTTTGTGTGTGTGTTAAGTCTGGCAAGATCTCTGTGGCTGTCAGTACAGCTTTGCTTTTCAGGACCAGGTTACTGAGAAGCCAATAGCCGGATTTTTCAATTTTCTGTGGGAGATTGGTATTCCTATCCTGTCCTCTGTATGTGGATTTGTATGAAAGTTCTCTCATAAACTGCCTTTAATTTCTTTGTTTACAACATAAAACCAAAGTATCCTTAATCTGAGAGGAGTCTGGAAGGATTTAGATGAGATGGGGCTGTTACTACTGTGTCCTGGGTCAAGGTGGCTAAAACCTATTTATCTCTTAATTATGTCTTTCTGAATAGCATCACTCATCCTTTCAAACAAATCTTTATTTTCTAAAATATCTTCAAATATATATTTTTTTCAGTCTTTTCAGAAGCTAGAAAGAGAATGTGGTTCAAAATGTGAGCAAAATCGATTGTAGGCAAAAACCCCAACTCGTGTCATGTTCCAAATTTACTGAGGTTTTGGTGACTTAATCTGACAGACATTGTAGATTGATTAAGCTTTTTTTGTGCTTCTAAGAGAAAAAAGGAGATTTTTTGAGATGAAGATGACTTTGGAAACAGTAAAAAGGAGAATCTTTGTTTTATACTAGAGGAGGAATTCTTAAGCAGTACCCCTAATAAGCAGATTATGGCCCATGTGCAGTGTTGGGAAAGCTGCTAATGGGTAGAATTTCACAGTTTGCAGAGGTTCCTTTCAGGCCACTAGAGATGTGTGGCACAGAAGCCACTAGAAGACTGTTCCTTGTGTGACTGTGTCTCCATGAGACTCAGAAAGAATCTGTTCCTAAAATAACTGATGAAAGATTATTCTTTGAATAGTAAAACTGACTGAAGTTACAGGTTTTGTCTTTTCATGTTGTGTGTAGGAAAATGAATACTTGCAGGGGGAGAGAAGGATGTTCTGAAAGTTTCATTTGTTGTTTATTTGATTTTTTTCCTTATTCTTTCTTAATGTGTGTAAATAAATTATCTTTTGTAATTTTAAGGTAAGCCTGTTTTGCTTTCTGAGTTCTCCTAGTCATATATAAAATTGCAAACACTAAA
Source organism: Cettia cetti (assembly GCA_013401135.1). Classification (NCBI taxonomy): domain Eukaryota; kingdom Metazoa; phylum Chordata; class Aves; order Passeriformes; family Sylviidae; genus Cettia; species Cettia cetti. The sequence continues at coordinate 11,478 of VZUI01087019.1, forward strand.
CCATCACATTAATTGGTGCATTGGCCAGGAAATTCGAATGAAAAATTGGTGAACGTGAAACCATTACACTTGAGCAGAGTAGTCAAGGTCCCGTCTTTCCCAACTCCTCCTCCTCCTGGGGTATTTCTGGGCAGGAAGGTGAGGTGGATGTCTCATTCAGGGAGCTTTATCTGCCTTAGGCTCATGAGATGCAGCTGGGCTGCTGGGATCTTTCACAGGGGAAGAGAGGCAAAACCTTACACAGCAGAGTTTTTCCAGAGAATGCAGTGTTGGTGCAGAGTGGGGTGTGATTTTTACATCATTATTCCTGTGTTATTTTACATCTTATTGCAGAAGCTGTCAGCCTCTGGTTTCTTTCCCTGGTAAGAGATTTTTCTGTATGGCCAAGCCTATTGGGTCTCACCAGGTAGCAAGTGTGCTTTCTCCTGCAGTCCAGGATTCAGGAGAGGCAAAAAAAAAAAAAAAAAAGCTGAATAGAAAACCAGAGAGGGATCACATGGATGGTGTTCTGAAGACACCACTGTTGTTTGTGACAGTGAGAGTTCTCTAAAAGTGCACTGTTTTTCCAAGTACCCGGGGCGGGGGGGGGAGGAAAGGGGTGGAGCATGCCTCATTAACTGGGGACATTCATGGCTCTATTGAAAGATGGGATAATGAATAAGCAACACTTTATTTAAGCAAACAAAACAAGATAAAAGCAAACCCCACCACCTGGGAACCAGAAGCAATGGTGTTTGCTTTGATCCTTTATTTGCACAGTGGGTAGACATTTTAATCTCTCTTATTCCAATTACAATGGCAAGTACATGTTGCCCCTTTTACTCTTTTTGTTGGGTTTTCTGTTCCAAGTATTGTAATTCACGTAGGATTGCCTGATTTTTCTAACTTTGCTCTCAGTTGCTTTTGGGTAGGGCTTTGGAAGGGTTTCCATATCTGATGGATGGGACAGAACAGCCCCATGTTCTGTGCATGAACAGGAAATAACTGGGGTAATCTTTACATCTCATTTAAGCCTCTGGCTGAGTATTCTTATAGTTCAGCATCCCAGACGTTAAACTTGTGAAGATGGATTTATTTCAATTACACCTGTAATTTGATCTGTGCTTCTAAACGAGTGTGATGATTCCATGTAGCAATGTTGCTGTTCTTTTCCCCGCTTTGGAGGGACTCGATGACATAAAGGAGTTGAAGCTTAGCATGAGACCGTTCTACAGATCCACATGATAAGAAATGGAACAATTTACTACAGGCAAACATCACTTGGAGATATGTGGTAGTTAGAGATGTACCTGATGAACCTCAACTTTCTTGCCTTTCCTTCCCATCTTGGTCTCTAACCCTGCTAATAAGCAAGATCAGTAAGTTTGGTTTCCTGTGTTATTCCAGTTCTCTGCCATAAACATATCCACAAACTAAAGGCAGTGTTTATATGGATGTCTTCATTACTTGCTTGCATTCTTACCAGAAATGAAGTCTTTGCTCAGCTGAGTCCTTCAGTTGCCCTGGCTACAGGCACTTTGTACATTAATGTTTTCTCCTTATCAGAAGCTGTTGGTAGCTTTCTTTTGAAAGAAGGAAATGGCAATTTCACTGGTCTTTTTTGTTTTGATAAAAATCAGTGGTTTCTGAGCTGCTGCTGCTGCTGAAGATTTCTTAGCTCTTGTGGTGAAATTTGTTTTCCAGAGTTTAAAGGAAAACACTTAAAACCTGTTGCCAGGACACTGAGGTGGCTTGAATCCTCAAAGTCCTCCATTTGTTTTTCTCAGGTCTGTCTAAAATAACAGATTCCTGACTGGCTCAGCTTCCTTCTGTTCAGCTGTGTGTAACCAAATTTAACAGGGGCTTTTCCTTCCACACAGCAGCTGAGGATGCTGATCTAACCATCATTTCACCAAGGTTTTGTTGGGATGTGGAAGCTCCCTGTGGCATAACCCAAAGCTGTATATTGTGGGGCTTTAAGTCATTAAGCTCTGGCTTTGAATGAGCACAGGATGGACTGATAGCTTGTTGCTTCATGTGATCGACTCCTGGAAACACAAGTGGGCATCCAAAACTGATGGACTTTCCAGCCTGTACTCTGCCTGAATTAACACTGTTTCAATATTTTTAAACACTTTCTTAATGAAATTTGGGTTATTAATGATTGCGTCTCATGAGATCACCTGGAGAGCTCATGCCTACAGGAGAAATCTTTCTGCCACTGACAAGGGAATTACAGAGCTCACCATGGATGAAATGTGGGGTGTTTCCATCAGCCTGGGGGTTGGGAGAGGCAGGAGGAAATTGCTGGGGAGTTTTTGAGGGTCTTCCAGAGGACAGCCCTGGAAATCATGCACCTGAAACTAAGCACAGCCTGAGCCACTGCCAGTGTCCTGAGCAATGTGTATTTTATATGATTTTGAAAAAGCTGATTATTTTGGGGTGGACTACAGAAAAACTCTGGTTGTAAATGCTGACTTGTTTGTCTGATGCTAATAATCCCTGGATCTGTCTTGGATTACTGCTTGATAGATCATCACAGCTTTGTATCAGTGTTTCATAACAAATTAATCAAGATATTTGCTTTGTAATAGTCACACTTTCTTTCTTGGATTGATGAGCCAGCACTATGCACTTCCAATTTATTTGAGGATATATTACCTTTTAGTACTTCGATCACTTGCCAAGGGTTAGGTGACTGAGTTTTCAAGCAGCACTAGCAGGTGAAACCCTGAATTCCCTGGTTTTGTTCCTTTGAACTGTTACTCCATGTCAGTGACACACCGAGTCAGCTGATACACTGAAGCTATTTGATAATATTCCTGGAACATGGAATAACACAGTTTATTCTGAGGTGTTACAAACTAACAGTGACATGTTTTTACTCAGCAGTCGGACTCTTAATCATTACAGATTATTCCAGCTGGCACCAGAGGCCACATGCTTCGTGCCCCCTTTTTTTCCTGGGAAGTTTTTGGTCAAATATGTCACTTCTCCAACCTGTGGTACTGGCACATCTTTCAGGAGATGCTGTCAAGAGCCCCTGCACAGTTTCATGAGGAAAAAAAACTGCACTGTTCAGACATCTGCATGAGGAAAGGAAGCTTTGATGACAGTGGAGCAAATGTTAGCCTTCTTGAAAATGGCACATGAGTGAGGCAGGAATTAAAAATGAGAATTACAAGTCTGTGGATGCATTAGAAGAAAAGTGAAATATTTCAAATATAGAAAAGTCCACTGTAATTACTGACAGAGATCCCAGCAATGTGTGGAGACACCAATAAGGAATTCTTTTAGTTTTACAAAGCAGATTTTGCTGGGTTTTTATCCTGTCCTTGCTTCATGGGAGCAATGCAAGAGTGATTGATTATTCAAAAAGCTATGGAGTGGGAATTCCTTGGATGAAAATTGTTTGGTGGCAACAACTTTTACCAAATTAGACCCCTGAGTTTTATGTGCCCTTCTAAAGGGATATTTAAATGCCTCTTTAAATCATAACTAGCATACTGTGGCAGTGAAAGGCATTATTTTAGGATTGGTTAGTTCTAAGCCTGTGTGCTTTTTGGAAGACATGGAGCCTCTGGGAAGGAAAGGATTACTTCTGAAAATACCTCCAAGGCTGCTGTCAGGACAGAAATGTGCTTCCAGGCTCCTTGCCAAGCCCCAGGTTGCATCTGTCCTTTTAGAGTATGCTTTGTTAACGCTAAGGAGATGGTGTGCTCTTGTATATGTTGTCTCTTCTAACTGGAGTAAGAGTAGTCAGCTTTCAAAGGATAATTAATTGCATTTTCCTTCCTATTTTGTTTGTTGGTTTCCTCCTGAACCTAAGTTGTAAGTGCAGGGATCTGCTGGCTCTGTCAAACTGTACCTTCATCTCCTCAAGACAGCAAATTACGAAGTTCTAATATCTATTGAAAATAAATGAGGGGCTCAGTGGGAGGTTATTTTTCCAAAATACCTAGGTATCATGCATTTTTGGAGAAGTTCTGAGTAGTGACCAAACCTATAATTGCATAATTTTTGTACCCAGTATATAATCAGGCAATAGCAAAATCTGAGGTCACTTTGATGAGGGCTATTTTTCTTACTTGTTTATTCTGGCAGCAATGGATGAGACTGGGGAGAGGCCAGGAATTCAGGTTCCATTCCAGGCACTACAAATATGCTTTCCCATATGATGATGGAGTGAGCTGGTTCTTGTAGTGGGTGATTGGAGCACTTAGGAGAGCAGCCAGTCAGTGGTGTGAGTGCTCAGAGGAGCTGGGAATTCAGCTCTGGTGCCACTGTTTGCAGTAGCAGTGGCCAGGTGAGAAGGGCTGGAATAGCTGGGTCAGAAATACAGTGGGACTTCATGGGGGAGGAAATGGGCACAACTGCCATGCAAGGAATAATTGGAAGACAAATCCACAGAATATCAGCTGACAAGTGATCCAAATGAAAATTACATTGATCATGGAAAGAAGGCCCTAAACATTTAGTGAACTTGCATGGGAATTTTGAAAATTTTGCTTCCAAGTTACTCCCTTCAGATATGGGCCCTAAATTATCTAAATATGCTCGTCAGTTTGGGGTGTTACTTGTTTTTGATCCTGCCAATTTCTGTGTGATTTTTTCAATTTCTTCAGAGATTCAAGGAAATGAATCAATACTTCATGGAGGAGTAGAATTTCAGTCTGTGTTTATAGAAAATTTCTATATATGCCATTTAGATGCAACACTACTCTGACTCTTACTTGAGCTTACTTCATGTTGGAACTTAAAAGTTTTTCCCTTTTGCACATATATATCAATATTAATACTTTCATTTATGAGTCATAGGTGGCAAGTTTCTGGCATGTAGAAGTGTCTAAAGAAACCTTATGCAGAGCCACATTTCCTACAGCAGTGGGAAGGCAGAGATAAGTTGCACTTCCAATAAGAGCAACTTTCCAAGGATTTACTAGAAGAGAACATAAGTGACACATCTTCGTATTTATTGGTGAATGAGGTGCTTGATTGGCTGCTGAGCATTTTGCAATGTGTACCCATTAGGGTTTTGGCAATGTCAGCTGTGAACTACCTCACCTTTTCTTGCTGAACAAACTCACTGCAATCTTTTCAAAGTGAAGGTAAACAGAAGTTTCATTCCAAATAGGTTTGTCTGGATGCCTTATATAGATTAAACTGGGACAAAACCAAGGACAAGCAGAGCTTTTCACAGTATTACAATCTAAGTAGGAATTAGAAAAAAAAGAAATTGGCTTACAAGAGTTTTAAGAGTCCATTATCAATTACTGGAAAGAATTACTATAAGGAAGCTATGGAGGTTCAACAAATTTTAGGTCTTCAGTGAGAGTCTGTGGGCAATTTTAAGCATTAGACTCAGACAATTGCTTGGAGTGTACCTCCAAACCTTTTTACCTTGGCTCATTAACTGAGCCCTGCACAATCCTCCAACTTCAATTAAGAGCAGTGACATCAAACATGGTTATAATATTTGAAGACTTGTGCCATGCAGAATATTATGTCATTGTAACAAAATGTAGATCACTCCCTGTGCTTTTCTTGCTTAACATAAATATTTCTGTGGTCACTGCATAATACATGTGTATAAATATTAAGCATATTAAAAGTCAATCTTACTAACAATGCCTAACAGCCTTTATTCGTGCTTTGAAGACTGACAGTTAATTGTCTATTATGTAAGCAGGAGTTGCACCATCTTGGCATGCTGAGGCCTTCTTATGTGCTACATACTCATAATAGCAAATTATGGTGCACTGATCTTCAAAGCTGGATGGCATAAATGGGATAAATGGTTTCTCTTGAAATTGAAACACTGTATAAAGTATCAGATTTTTCTCCAGGCAGCTAGAAGTCACTTAAAAATAAGGCAAAATACGTGGTAATACGTGTTGAAAATCTAGAGGGGAATGCATAGAAACAAACCAGTGTAAATTAGCTTGAATTAGCTGAACTATTCAAGAATTTTTCTGAAGACAGATGCTTCTAATGCTGAGGAGTAGAAAAATCAAACCAGAAAATAAAAACCTTCCCCTGGGTCCTTGAGAATGTACTGGTGGATTGAGAAGTTGATGTGGTAAGAAATCAAAAGGTAAAGGAAGTGTGTGGGTTTGCTGCTTTTCTTTTTGGTTTTGTTTTGATTTTTTTTTTCCTTGTCCACAGACTACGTATTACACCTTTCCATTCTGGACACAGTTCTGGAAATGGTTTGACATCATCTTCATTAGATGGAATTGTTTTCTTGCTTTATTGTGTTGTATAAATCACAGGAGGAGGAAAAAGGATTGTGCAGTTGTGGTGTCATTGTAAAGATACAACTATACTTGAAGTAAAACTTCTCCCATGGAAGATGCTGGATTTGAGTACTAAATTAGGGAGTTGTAATTAAAAAAGGAATGTTGCGTATTTTTAAATGTGATCATCAAAAAGGAATAAGAGGGGAAACAGGAAAATTGAGCTGAAACAAGTGCAGAAGCAAATAATGGTCTAAGAAACAAATAACTTTATCTAAGGTAACTACATCTTTTTATACACCAAAAAGACTGTGATTTTTGTCAATGATCTTGGTGAAATTACAAATTTTAGAAGTCCAGTTGGGATTTGTGTGTTTGTGAGATTAGCCACATGTTCCCTGGGAACTGCTGTGACACTGTAGTCCTGCTTTAAGCAGTGCTGGGTAATTACTTTCTTTCTGGGGGCTGATGAGGCCTTCCAAGTGCCTTTGGTGGTGTTCAAACAGATCTCTGACAGTAGTGTTACTTTCAAAACATGAATTAGAAAGGGAGGGAAGCACAAGACCCACAGGTCCGTGACAGAAATCATGAGCTGTGTCCACCTGTTGGCTCCCCCTTCTCTCTGGGCAGTTTGGGCTGAACAGCAGTGACTGCAATGGCTTCCAACTGGACTTATTATTAAAGCAGCTGAGAGACATAACTGTTCTTTTTGCATGTTACAATCAATGCAGCTTTGCAGAGGCTGGAAAGAAGACGTGTGAAAGGGCATAACTTGCCTGTTTCCTGATATTTTCCCTAAATGTCATTTGCTTTGTGAAGCTACCTTTGGAATCTCTGTATCACGGGGAAATTCTTCTTTTGTTACCCCATTCCATGTCCAGGTGCAACTTCTTGTTCATCCACTTCCCTGATCAGTATGGATCAGTACCAGTGCAGAACTGATACAAGAATAAAATAGATGTATGAATTGTAAAATTGCTACAATATATAAAATATAAATTATATTTAAAAATAAATTACTTTCATATAAAGTTATCAGCTTTGTCTTTTTCTTTTAAAGCACCACTTTGTTTGGGTTTTTTGTTCTTTTTTGGTTGATGTTATAGGTATAGCCACATCCCTCTTGTGAGGCTACGCTTCTTGTTTCTCACATATCTGATAATCTGTCTGGGAATAATTCTGCAGTGGATAGTGTGGTTGCATCTGCCATCTCATTTGTCACACTGCAGTGAAGCAGAGTACGCCTTGTGCTTTGAGCTTCAGTGAGCTTCATCACTTATTAATTGTCACAGACCTTAATAATTTGCTGATGTAAATTCTTCTCGAATCTTGCACTTCACATTAGAAATGTTAATGGCAAGAAGCTGAATTTAAATGACAAACCTAATGATGCAATTGTTTCCTGATAGGGTTCTTAGCACAAGATGCAGTAACAATTTCAGTTTCTTCAATGCATTTGGGGACCATATGTAGTAATGCACCCCACACCCAAACAGGTCTTTCCAAATAAGGGAAAGGGGTTCCAGTGTCACCCCTGAATTTTAAAAAGAAACCCCAGAACTTTCTGTTCTTCCCTTTTTGCAATTGGACCAATGCCAGCACAGGAGCACTGATTGGGCTTTAAGAATATTTCTCATTGTCTCTGCTTCTATTGGCAGCAAGCCAATTTGTCCCACCTGAACCATCAAGTAGTTTAAAAACAGCACAAAACTGCACAATTGCTTTTTTGGACTGCCTTAGCAGTGTAAGAGTGTTCTCTACATTGTGGTCGACTTATATTTCTTTTATTTGATAATGTCAGTTATTTTTGTCATTATTAAAACCTTTTATTTTACAAAGCAAGTCCGGAGAAGTTGTTTTGCTATTATTGTAAGCCATTTTCTGTGAAGTGCTGGACACCCTCAGAGGTATTGATCCTTTGCAGAGCTATATAAATCTGGCTCTCCAAGAAATTCAACAACCATATTTTTGTTATCACCTAAGACAAGGCTCTGCTCTGCCTGTCCAGACCGGTCAGCTTTGTACTTCCATCACAGAGCTGTTGGGCCAAAGAAAAGAAAGAGGAATGGTGCTCCAAACAGACTAAAGATGGCAACAATGGAAAACAGACCAAAAGCAAATTTAGTTCATTGAAAACCAATGGAATGCTGAGTTTCTATAATGGTATTTCCCACTAGATTCAATTTTTCCCCTTTACAGCATTGGTCATAAATACTTTTTTCATTGCTTTGGTAATATTATTGCACATTTGGACTAAATGTTATCAGTCTTGGATACTGGTGCAATGTATGCTAGTGCATTTGCAGGAATGGACTGTGCAGAAGTTGGGAGGGAGATGCAAACTTCTGATATCCTCCACATGTGGTAGTTTTTAAATTGCTTGTGAGGGTTTGAGAAAGTTTTGTGTTAGGCTAAATGGGAAGCCAGGTCTTTATATAGTTTTGTTTCTCTGCTTTCTTAGCTCTTGTTATTTCTGGTCTTGCAGGAGTGGTGTCCTAATTAAAACATTCTGCCTTCTGAAGCCTGTTGAACAGATGTCAATTATGTTTTTAAATGAAAAAAGGTCAAATAAAATGGAGTGAGAAAAGTCAGTTGGAAACGGTAATTTTTTGCTTTATGTTTAGATGTTTGGTGCAGTTTGCTTCCCTAAATGAGTCTGTATAATTAAATGATTATGAGTAACTGCTTTGTGGGATTTAAAGCTGTATGCATCAAAAATATTTTTTTAGTATAAAAATACAGAATTATGCACTCTTATGGAAATAGAAACTGTAACTTAAGATGGCTTGATGTGGTAATGTGGATATTCTGTCTTTAGATGGAAATCTTAGAAGAATCTGTCTTAATAAAGAGCTGAGGTTTATGTATGTGTCTTAATTTTTAACCCTGTTTCTTTGAACATTAACAATTACCATTAAAGTCATGGTAGTAACCCCTCAAGCTTTCCTGTTGCTGATGGATTCACTAAGGCACAATGGATTTCTCTAGGGCACAGTGTTTGACTGGTTGGTTGTAGCAAGTAAAGGAGTCTCAGAATGCTGTGGTGGCCTTTCCATTTCCATTGCCTTGTGAGTGCTGATGACGGCTCATCCAGGCGTCCTGCATCTCTTGGGGTATCTGGAGGGACTCAAGTGTTTGTTATGGCTGGGAGTGTGCTGTCTAAAGGTGTGGCCTTGGCGAAAAAGGAAGGTGGAGGGGAGGAGGTTAGGTTTGGCTGAGCTGGCCCTCACCACGACTCCTTTCTGCTGTTTTGTTTTATCTGGGGTGATGTTCCCCTAGGAAACCTTAAATGCTCCCCTGTCTCTTTGTTTCTTACCTCTTTCAACTCCTCCACGTGTTTTTATTTGAAGCAGCTAATGCCCTGGGGCTTTCCATGAGGACTACCAGCATTACCATAATGTAAATACATGACAACAAAGTCCTCTCCGTCCAGAAATCCAGAAATCTTTTCAAGTTGCATCGCTGCTAAAGCCTGACAGCTTCAGAGTCATGAGTGCTTTAATTAAAGCAGCTTCTCAGAAATGGTTATAAACCTGTGCTTGTGGGATCAGGTAGCTCCTAATACTGGAAATTATCTTTCTTCTGCTTATGTGAAGTGCAGGTGGAGTAGATTAACACCTTTCTACAAGTGTGGGCATACTCCAGCTGGCTGGCTTTGCATGTAAACCACTGGATGCTGAGTAGAAAAGCTCTCTTATAGCCAAAATGGCTGGCTGACCCAGTGCAGATACAAAAATTGGAAGAATTCTTTCAAAATCTGCGAAAGAACTACTATCTGGATCATTTAGACAATGAACGTTATGCACCACTGCACAATAATCAGTTTCAGGCTAAAATGCTAAAGGCAAAATTATTAGCGTGAGCTGTTGAACATTTACCTATTAAAATAGATAAAATCTTTGCTAGATTTCATCTTCACTGTTTGATCTCCTAAAAAAATTCCCTGAAGATTTTGCAATGCTGTATTTTGCAAGGCTATTAGAGAAGCAGGGCTAGACAGAGAATAATTATCTTGGTAACTGTTTTTTGCAACTTACCACTTCTGTAATTGACACTAGATATAGACATCTCCCACTCTTCCATACTTAGCAATGTAAAACTACCTGGTTTAAATGTGAGTGAACTAACCATCCAGTGTGCTACAATTGCAAAGACAATACAGGTCTGTTATTCTCTGAGCAATTTTATCCTGCTTTAGCACATTGTGCTGCAGGGAAGTAATTGCCATGCTGAAGTAGCAGCAACAGAAGTTTCATTTGGTTGGAGGAACTGTGGAACTGAGGGCTTTGCTGTGCACTGTTTTAGAGGTGCTTTGGGACAAGTCACTCAGCCTGATTATGAGGAGAGTGCGGTGATGCTGGAATGATCTGTAGGGATAGAGTGGAGAGAGGTCTTTAAAGTAGCATCAGGTTATTCCTGAGAGAGTATGTACTCATCCAAAAGAGCTGTGATAGATGTTAATCTGAAACCAATGTCACGTGCACAATATAAATCTTGAGTTACTTTAAATAAACATCAAACCCTTTAAAATCCTGAAATATGTCTCTGTTAAATATGCTTTAAAAAAGAATTCTGAATTGAATATAAAAGATACAGAAGGCAGATAGAAAGGGAAGGATTTTGCAGAGATACCAATATAAATACATAAAGAAAATATGGTCTAGGAAACAAGAGCAGGGCTCCCACCAGCAGAAACTGTTGCAAAGATACACCTAAAATGAAAAGTAGTGAGAGTGTGAAGAAGGTAATGAGGATTAAACAAGTAATGTCTGCACTGGTATCTGAACTGATATGAGATTCCATGTATTAATTATAAAATCTTCTTTCATTATTAAAAAGATCGTTTCAGCAACAGACACAATTATGAGTAAAGCAAACATGGGTAATGTTTCACAGGCTAGGTATTGCCTCCTTTTGAAGTGTTTTCATTAAATGCAGATATTTTTAAATTATTGTATTAAAAACTAAGTATGTATTGGTAAATTATAGAAAATGTGAATAGTTACTGCTGTTGAAACTGCAATGGTCCTGAAAGACTCATTATTAACTGACTGGGTCATGTATTGTGAATGATAAATCTTTAAGAATTGCAAATGTCTGAAAATTGCTTTTATGAATTTTGGGTGTTCTTTCCTTGAAATTTATGCAGGTAAATTTACAGCCCTGTTCCTTTTTTCTTTTCAAAGGCAAAGTAGATCATAGCAGGAAGGAAATAACTCTATGAAATAACTGAGTATGTAACAATTTCTCCAGAGGGGACAGAGAAAAATCTTGTTCCTATTTACTCACCTGTTTGTTTCTGAAGTGATTACTGGAATCAATATTTGCACGTGAGGAGTGTGGGAGAAATAACTATTTGCCTTGGCTGGTGTTGTGTGTAGTGACAGCCCTCGTGATGAATGTTCTGGGCGAGTTTTGACATAGCAGCCTGAGACTGGAGAGATAGGCAGGCCAGGACACAAGGCAGGGGTAGCAAACACGTTCTGTGAGAAGCTGAAGGCCACATTCCTTCAGGAGCTGGCAGATGCAGCAGCAGTTTGCATTTCACAAGCACCAGGAATGCCAGCAATCAGAAACGCAATCTCCAGTTGTGGTTTGGTGTTGTACCTCTGCCTGGCACCAGCCTGGTGGAACATGCTCTCACTGCCATGGCAGAGCTGCTGCTCTCAGCAGCTGGGCAAGAAGGCAAAGCTTACATCAAGTCTTTGATATGAGTTTTAGGGTTTGGTTTCTGAGTTGTTTCCTGTTGAGAAGTACAGGCTATGGATCTGTGGGTTCCTGCAACTTACAGGGTTTGTGGAAGAGGAGCTGTATCCTTGTTCCTGGCCTCATGTAAAGCCTCAGGATTTCCCCCTTATCTTCAGGTCTGTGCACCTAATGCAGAAATCCAGAGAGAGTACATGGCATTGGAGAGCTGTGGTTGGGAAGGAGTGCTGTAGCTCATCGCTGGAGGTTTGCCATTGTTGAAACACCCTATTTGTGTGATCTGCTCAGTGTGGAGCTACCCCATTTCCCAGTTTTGTGAGGTGCATGTCCTTGCAGTGAGGTGTGGCTTTTAGTCTCTGGATAGTTGCATCATATTTTGAGTTGAGCAAAATCTGATGTACAGGACTCTTGAGAAAATTGTCATGGCAGTTTTGGAGAGAAAAAGAAGTTTATAGATAAACCATTTTGTTGGGGAGGATGAGGCAGGAAAGCCTTACAAATACAGTTTCCTGGTAAAAGATTCTGAGAATTTGAAACCTATAAGTGAGGTAGAAATGAAAGCCAATTTCAATATTTAAGATGCCAAGCCAGTTAGTTACTGAACAACTGGAGAAGACAATGGTTTAGCCAGCTGAAGGAGAATCTCTCCTGATTGAACAGTACCCTTAGAAAATAAGGGGATGCCAAAGGTTCAAAGGTCTGAGGGACCCTGCCAGTGTGGCAGGGAAGAAAAAAGGGTTTAGAAAGTAGTTTTTAGGGTTTAAAATGTAACACAGTATGGTAATGTAGTAATTCTTATAGGCTGTATGTAAATTCTATAGGATTTGTGTCTTTCACTGGTTGGCTAGTGCAAATTAGAATATTCAGGACAGAACGAGATACAATGTAGTGTAACAGGAAATTAGCTCTCTTTCTCTCTTTGGGCATGCCTTGAGCTGGGGCTGTCAGCTCAGGCAAAGCTCTTGTATCCATGAAACATGCAATAAACTATGTTTCAAGAGCTGTTCTGCTATCCAGAGATATCTCTCATCACCGCCGTTTAGCACTCTCACACCATTTATTGAAAGGCTGTTTTAAGATGCCAGTGGTGGGTAAAGGCTGGTAAATGTAAAACCTTCAGCTGATAGATTTAAGTATTTGACTTAAGGCTTGATTCAGTTGTGTAAGCACAGGCTTCTGAACCTACAGAGATGCTCTAGGATCCCCTGTGGCATCCAGTTGCCAGCAGGAAATGGACAAAATGTCCAGAGACTTGTGGCAGATGTCCTGGTCCCAGGAGAAACCCCACATATCCCAAAGGGCACTACACACTGTTAAGGGTTTGTGCAGCTCAGGCAAGGCTCATGGATACATGTGCTCATGGTGCTGAACAGCTGCAGAACACTTCACGACATCCCATTCCACGTCAGAGCTCTGAGGAGGATGTGCATGTAGCAGTCCAACCTGCTGCCGCCTTGGGACCACACCGGCCGAGCATGTGTTGGTGTAAAAAGAAGGACGGGTCGATGGAGTAGCCCAAAAAACAAAAGGCTTTAATAATTAATATAATGAATGAGAGAAACCATGTATAGGACAAGTCCAAATCCCCAAAGTGGCGTTGACAGGGTACATATATAAGGTAGGTTAAAGGGTGGAGCTGAGAGTAAGGGTCCAATAAGGAGTGGAGATCAGGAATATGTAAAATACTGCAGAGGAAATCTAACCAATGGGAAAAACAAGAACCATGAACTTTCTAGAACTATAGTCTTATAGAGCAAACTCAATTACCATCTCTTCTCCTGAGCCTGAGTGGTGGGATCCTTGCTCACCCTAGGGTAAATATGGGTCTGGCTGGGTACAGGCCAGTTTCCCACAGCCTAAGATGAGTGCCAAGGGCAGCTTGGCACTCATGCTTGCAGGCATGTGAAAGTCAACAGAAAGGCACTGCCTGGGATCCAGGATGTGGCAGGATCATGCTCTTAATAATTTGCGTTCCTGAAGAACCCATTGCACAGTTTGGCTGCAGTGGCTGAGACCTCATTTCAGGTGTAATGAGAATTCACAGTTCTTAGAATCTGTGTACATATGAAGTATAATATCTCAAATAGTGCTGGACTGCATGATTTGCTTCCTCAATACATAATTGGCTACTCTTGCATATTTTTATCTTTCTTTCTACATTGTTTCACCCATTTCTTTTTTCCTTTTTGATTAAAAAAGTTAGAAACTTTTGTCTATTCTAATCAGACCCTGAGTTGGGTCTCTATTTTAAATTTGAATTTTTTAAAGTTTATGTTTTTCTAAAGCCTTTATAAAATTTGAGATTTAATTTTTTTAATAGCAAAGCTTCTTAAAACTACTGACAAATTAAATGGGAATTCTACTGAGATGACCACCTCTGTGAGGCCGCATTGTAGGAGACTGTAGGTAAACCTGTGTCAGGACGCAGTCTTTGCCCAAAACCAGCTATGTTCTGTAGCCATGGGTTCCAGCTAATCAGCACATGCAGCATAATGTTCTTTTTTGGAGGACTTCTTCCCCTGCTCTCTGTTAGTGAACATTAGATCAAACATCAGGTTCTGAAGGGCTCTGTGATTGCAACAGTACTGTACTTTTGGTAATACCTGGAAATGCTGCAGTCATTTCCCTTTCCTGTGAGGCTGTAAGCTCCCAAACATCCTCATCTGGTCTGTAATTGGTGATAAACATCTCTGCTCACAGTTTGTTTAGATTACTTGTCTACTGTACCAAGTTCTGTATAATGGCTTATTGCTGCACTTTGAGTGAGACTGCCTAACATCCATTTCTTGGGACTTGAAGGAAGGAATATCTAGAGTTAGTATGGAAGTACAAAAATAATGAGGAGAACTTGAGAGAAAAGCCTACTAACAACTTATTCTCTGAAGTCTTTGGAATGCATAATGGAGAGACATTTTATGTTCTCATTTACTACTCATCTGTGCCAAAAAAATTAGGCTAAATTATTTTTAAAGTTTTATTTTGGGTGACTAATTATAAACAGATTTTTGCTTTGTTTTATAGATCTGATCTACAGACTGCATTTTTTTATTCTACACTTACCATCTATACACAAAGAGTCAAAGTGAAATTCATGGAAATAGCAGTATAACGATAGAGTATAAATTTCACAGCTGTTAATAAAACAGTAGGCAAACATAGCTCATATTTACAAAGGAAAAGAGAATTAATTGTGAGCTCTTTTAAAAACAAAACAAAACCCAAAAAAGCCCTAGACCATCTGTCCAGTGTTGTCGAGAGGTTTGCACATCCTCATTGAAGACTAGAAGCTGGACAGTTGTAAGAAAAAGTGCTTTATTGCATCGTTAAATCAGTCCCACAAAGTCAAAGTTATTAGAGTCCATAGCAGTACGCATGTTATAAATGCATATTATAAAGTTGTTTTTATGAAAATATTAAAATGCATACTATATGTATAATATGGGAAGGTTTTTCTGTATTTTCTGTTATTATAAACAGAAGTTTAGAAATGTTATGAATGGGTTTTTTTTGAGTTGTAACATATTGTTAAAAGTAAAGACTGCTTTTTTGTAACAATTTAAAAAACCAGTCTAATTGGAAGGTACAGGGATGGATCCTTATGCATTCCTGAATTAACTAAGATGAAGACAGCAGTGACCCAAAAGCTACAAGAGGGAATTTATTGATCTCCTGCTATCAGAAGAATGAGGCATAGGACTGATGCCTTAAGTTGTAGCTTTCATATTTTAGATTCTGTGCTGCATAGGGATGTAGTTTTGAGCCTCATATTAAGTGCTAGTGAGCTCTCTTCACAGGGTAGGTAGACAAAACAAATCCTTTTCTTGCTGAGGACCAAGGACAACCATCAGACCCAAAAGCATCAACAACAGAGGACCAGAGGGAGGAACAAGAAAGACGGGACCACACAACCTGAAGCTGTAATTGGACAATTAAACTCCAATATGCAAATGGACCAAAACTTATAAAAATGTAACATCTCATGACCAGGTAGCCATTTTTTTCTGTTGGCGTCTGGTCCACCGTGGGTGCAGCCTTGGTCAGGCTTCTGTCTTGCCCAAGGTAGATCCTAGAGACTTTTCAATAAAGACCTACTTTATTCTCTAGCTCTGTCCAGTCTCTGTTCCAGGTCGACTTTCTAAGGCATCAGGACGACTCCAACAAGAACTTTACAAGAAGTAATAAAGTGTTAATTTGGTGAAATGGGGCAGGTTGGGGGCGAGCCGAAACCAAGAGAACATCTGAACTCAAAGGAATGTTCAAATAATGCATTAGGGTCTATTGAATATGTAACATACTGATCCTTAAAAACAAAGGATCTGAAGGGGTAAGGGGTGCTCTCTGACTGTTTGCCAGGCACCCTTGGCTTAGAACCTTTTTTGCTTTATTTCTGTCTCCTAATTGTGTTTTTATTTTTTATTAAACATACAAATTTTTCTAAAAAAGCGAACCTCGATTTTCACATGCAGAAGACTTCTAATATAAAGTCTCTAAGTCCCAAGCAGAAGCTACAGCCACAGCAGCACTAAAGGCATCAGTAATCTGTGTCCCGTGACATCTTACCAGTAGCAGTCAGAGCAGTACCAACAGCAGCGGCATTGGTTTTTTTGTGAGTCCTGTGTGTGTGTAATGCATTTTTATTCTATTTTTTGCCAATTAGTTACTTACGTGAATTTTCTTACAACAATGTTGGACCTATCCTAAGCCAAAATTGATGTGGCAAGACAAATGCAAATTCTTACACAAATTCTACGTGTATGGCTCTATCTGTTCTATCTAGCAACTCTACATTATTTTTGTTTTGACTAGAATTTAACTAACTTTGCAAAAGGCAATTTACTTGAACTTAAGCTAGGCTTTAGGGCTTCCCCTACTAGCTAATACAGGCACTTAAAATCCTCTATTTATTTAAAACTAAACTTGCATTTCTACTTCATGTCTGTGTGGATTTATGTATTTTAGTTCCTCTGAAGGTTCTAATTCAGTCCTCACAATTCTGGGTACTCCTGGGTCTGTAAAGATTTGGCCCAGGGATATTCATACTCCAACAAAGTATGGGTTGTTTTTTTGGTTTTTTCAAGGGAGCCTTCATAGATCAACAGTTTCCAGAGTTGAATACAGTTAATTGCTATAGTGGTTTAATTAATCTGCATTTTAATCTTGCCGAACTTAATGATTAAAGAATCACCTCTTTGATTTTTTTTCATTCTTCTTACATAAATGGGGGAAGAAGGAGAACTCTGCCAATTTAGCTATTTTCGAATTTTTTATCTTTTTTAACAGTAGCTTTGAATGATTAACATAAGCAAATGCCTTTTACGTTTGTCTGCCAGTGGAAAAGTATACCTGAGATCGTTCAAGTGCTGCTAATGAAAGTGATAAAAACAGTGATTTGTTATTGCTGCTGACATTAGTTACTGTTTTATAAATCATATGATCTGATGAAATACTGTGTTATTGCCCTGCATCTGCTAACCCAGAAAAAAAAGTCAAGCAAGAGAAAGATCTCTAGCAGCTAACAACAAATCTATTTTGGGAGAAGGACACCCTTTTTTTTTCCAGCTGGGGACTATAGGATAGACATGGGGGAGAGGAAATCAAACCCCAAACCCAACATTTTATTTATTTCTAGAAGGAAATATAAAATTAATAAGCCCAAGAATAAGGGTTGGTAGACTCATGATCTGTAAAATACCCACTAAACATTTCATCCCGTAAAAATATGTTTGTGAGTCCCTCTGTGATTTCCCTCAGTGTTCTCTGTGGGTGGGATTTTCCTCCTTTGGGAAAATCTCCTTTCTGCAGGGAGGAAGGGTCTCTCTATCAGTCCAGTACCTGAGCAGCCCTTTGAATGGCCCCTTTGGAAGGCTGTGCATGCTGAACCTGTTTGGGTATACAGAGTTATTATTGTTGGTCACCACAAGGCTCTTCCACTTAGACACAGATATCAAGGTCTTCTCAATTTCTAATTCAAACAGAAATGGAAAGACTTGCCTTAATGTGATCCTTGGTTTATTTATTGTGTGTATTTTGGGGGTTTTTTTTCAACTTCTCAGGCTGGCTTTTGTCACCAATTTACTTCTCAGCAGGAACTGCTCTTTTAAGAGATCCTATAATTTTTCTCTTTGCTGTGGCATCTTGCAGGCCAAATCAAATTTAAGTCCTATACTCCGTATACCCATCTGGAGTTAACAGCAACAAAAGCTATGATATCCCTAGCTGGATTTCCTGAGGAGTCATTCCTTGATAAGTGGTTTTATGAGCTGTATAATCACATACTTGAATGACAACCTCTTTATATGAGGTCACTGCAAGAGGAAAGGATTATCTGCTATTGTAGCACTCCTTTTTCTTACAACACTACATTCTCTTAAAGCTGTCTGTCCTGGTGGGAGGTTATGCTCCGACTTGCTTTGTATTCTGCTATGGACATAAAGATGAATCCTACCTTGAGAATCCAATAAAAAGAATGATGGATGAAAAGAATTTTTGAGGCCTTAGATAACTGGTAAGTTAAACATGTTCACTTCCATCACACGTTGACATTGCCATGTTGTCATTAGGGCCCACACAGAGATACAATTTACTGATATAACTTCCCACAAAGCCAAACATTATATTGTACATTTGATATTTGTTGATCAGCGCATTTATCTGTCAGCAGTAAATCACCATGTGTCTCTGCAGGAGTAGCCTATGCTGTGCACCACAATAATAGTGCTGCTTAGATTCCAGTTTTAATGAGGTTTGAGAAGATCAGATTAGTTATTTATGTAAACCAGAGTACTGTAATAATTAACAAATCAACACATTGTCTTTGACAGTTTATGGATGAGAGAGACCTGTCTCTGCTACAGGGGGATGTTCAAGGGTCAGGCTTGCTTGTCTCCAATTCCCAGAGAGTCTGAAAAGAAAGTAATGTGTTTGTGTGTCCATACCCAGAAAAACACGCCAAAATACCAATGCATTTTATCACTGAAGAAAAACTCAGAAGACACCAGTAATCAAGTGCCTTTATAGCACGTTTTTGCATGATAATCTGCATAAACTTGACCCTACACCAATGAATACACATGAATATTATACTCCATAGTTTAAGCAAACAGCTGTATTTCAAGTTTATCTTTTTACTTGGAAAAAAATAAGACTAAAACAATAGCAAATGCAGCAATGCAGGTATTTTGTTCTCCTGTAATGCATAGTCAAATAAACATTTACTCGCCAACAGAAAAATGCTTTTTTAAAAATAATTTTTAGTTTTCCTTAGTTTTTTTGGGTTTTATTGTGGGGAGAGAAATACAAAACAGGAACTCTTCCTCGGGGAGGGGGAAGATAGTGCCTTGTGAATTCTAACATCAACATAATAGTTAAACAGGTTAATAATAGTATTCCTCTGTTGCCTGATTTCTCCTGTAATGCACCCCCACTCCTGAGTGGGCATTTCTATGTTAGGAAGTTTGACTAGAAAGTTCTGTCGTTTCCCCTTGTTGATTGGCTGAGTGACAGGAGAGAAGTGCCTGTTGGACCTCGCAGATGCTCATCAAAACTTGTACCCCTTCCTATTGACAGAGTCCCAATAGGACCATCCTCGACCATCGGATATAGAAGGGAACAGAACAAAGGGACCGGGGTGTTCTCAAGTGTTATAGCAGGTTGCAGATCTGTCACTGTGCTCGGCTTTTGTATTTTATTTTATACCTTTTCAGTTATTGTATTGAACTCTGTTCTTTTTCAAGACACCCTCAAACATGCTGTCTTGCTAATTATTATTCAGCCAACTCTCAAGGGCTGGACTCTCAGAGCTTATAGGGCTTCACAGCTCCATACCTGTCTTCTTCAAATCTTAAATACTTGTGTGTCAGAAGAAACTTTTTTACATTTTGAACATTCTCTCCAATTTCCCATTGAATTGTTGCCATTAGTTTGAAGACAGTGTTTGAGCTTTTGTAGAACTGTGATTCAAGAAATCATGGGTAGGAATCTCTTTATGTGTACCTGTAGATCCTTCTCTGTGCTTCATCAAAGCAGGACTGTGTTGGCTCTTCAATATTCCTTATAACTGCTTTCCTTACAGGACTGTCAATGTTTATATGAAACAAAAACGGAAAAGCCGGTTCAATTCTGACTACTGTGACTAGTGGAGGTCAAGAGCAGCAGTAAAGTCTCTGTTGCTGGGCCTGTGCGCAGAATACGGGCCCAAGGCTCCAAACGTGAGGAAGTTTAGCAGAATGAGTTTGGTTTGCTCACTACTTCTAGGAATAATAAGAGAACAGGGACAATTCAGACAGGAGTTGTCCTGTGGAAATGGTTTGGATGGAGTGGCTGTAGTGGAAGGAGTAGCTGAAAGTTGCTGATATCCAACCCTGCTTTCCTTTGTTAAGAATTGTTCCTACAGCTACAGTTAGATTCCAGAAAATCCCTGAATTCTGATGAGTCCAAGTGCCTGGGGGTGCACAGTACCAGTGGAAAAAAATACACATAAAATGTTATGGCCTGAGATAAAACTGAGCCTCTATCTCAACCTTGCTTAGGAAAAGTTTTAGTTACTAGAGTTTTCCTGCTGCAATTCATGGTTTGTAGCAGATAAACTGAAGCTCTGCAGATGTGTAACAACAGAAAGGTCTGGTGGTCAGCAAAAACACCAGATAAAGGAAACCCTTTGATAATCCATCAGCTCATTATGAGTTCCACTGGTTGTTTTCAGTTTGATCTTGTCTGTTGGTGTGGAGAGGAGACCTTTAAAGATTTGGTTGGTACTGATATCTTTCATGGGTTGAGATCTTCCTCTTCCAGAGGAGTCATTTGAGTGGCCCCTTTTTAAATGCTGCTGTAACTTGGATATAAACTCTGTTTCATATCCTCATGAGCTTTTAGTTTTTTAGAGTGGTACACAGTTCCTGTATTAATAGTGGACATCAAGAAAATGTGAGCTCCAAAAACTGGACAGCAAGATTCAAATACACACTATTTTAGATAAAAATGCACAGCTTATTTATAACTGTCCTGATTTAAGCCCTTACATTTGATTAATGAATTTGAGGTTGGCAATACTGACATTTTTCTTTTGGAAGCGCAGATGTCTTGCTGTGGTCCCTATAGCTGCACATACTAAAAAATAAAAACTGAAAAAAAAGGACAGGAATACGTTGTTGTGCCAATTGACATTTAAAACCAACGGAGGGAACTTTAAAATTTGCTCAAGATTTGGATTAGAGGGAGTGGTTTAGTCATTTAAAGCAGCAACTGCTCAGCCAACTTTTGGATATCCAGCTGGTTTGGGTTTGGCTTCTCCTCCAGTGCCAGCAGGGAGGATGCATTTTGAGACTCTATAATAACCTCACTGGTACACATAAACCAGAAAATAACGTAGCATGATTCTTTAATTATGTCAGCCTGCCAGAAGCAGTGGCAGTGAAAGCCAGCATTGGCTTAGTTTTGCAAGGAGAGTAATAAGCAGGAGTGTTTAAAGGTCACAGAACATGTCTGGCTGAGCAGGAATGACTTCTTTTCTCTAGCCACTTGTCAGGGGAAAAAAAATCAGATACTATACATACAAAATTGCTGTTTTCCTTAAGCAAAAAACAATATCAACAACAAAAAAACCCAATGTGTCTTGGAATCTTCTCACCCATTTTACAAAGGGGATAGCACAGGGTAGAATTTTTACTTTGCTCAGTTATATTTACTCCTGCAAAGACTAGACTGAATAGATATAGATATATGTAGCAATGGCATAATCCAAAATATAGTAAGTGATATCCGTGGCCTCTGGATCTGATGTTAAAAAGAAAAAAAGAAGATAGCATATCCAAGAACTTGGTTCCTAACTGAGTTGCATTTTGCTTGTGTTCTTGGTAGATGTAGTTGAAAGATTTGCCTATAGATGAGATGTGGATTCAAATATTAAAATTCTGTGTTGAAAAAATTTTGGGGGAGGATGAATAGGAAGTTTGTACTCCCTTTGGTACAAGAGGAGCTAGGCATTTGTTGTTGGTCTGCTGTGTGACATTTTTGACATTTCTATAAAATAAAGAGCTCGTGATCTTGTAGACACATTTTTGGGAGCCTGGGGTTGGATGTAACTTGTAAAGAGCTTCCTGGACATAGAAATCCTTTTCCTCTGTGATGTTACCTTCTTATAAGCTTTGCAGGCAAGCCAGAATTCTTTGTTTTCATCACTGTGTTCTATCTTCAAGTAGTTCTAGTAGATCATAGGCCCATCTGTAAGTTTTTCAGAAGCCAAATTTATATTGCCTGTCTATATGCATTACCTTTAAAGGACTTTGCAGGCAATATGGACATTTATATATGTCTTGGTTTGAAAGACAGGTATCTGCTAAGGAGGGACAGGACCTTCTTAGGGAATGTGGAATTCAAATCCCGTCCCTCCAAGTTATTATAATTTAGGAAATTAAAGGGGCTCTCATGCGGAGTTACGGGGATAGGGATAACAGTTCTTTACTAGTATTTGTAACAATGCAAACAAACAATAACAATTATAGCTATAATACTACACAGAATCAGGCAAGACCTCAAGGGCTTTGTTCTCACAAAGCTCAGGGCAGTCTGATCTCACTGAGAGCACCAGGCTGGAACGGCAGAACAATCCCGGGCCGGTGGGTGAGAGCAGGAATCCCTGCAGTGGTGGCTGGAGCGGCAGGGATGTCCCAGCTGGGGAAGGAGGACAGTGCTGCAAAGCACCGCCAAGGGAACTGTGGCGGCAGGACAGGGTCGATCGCACAGGGCAGGAGAAGATGGACTCAACTGTTCTAGAGCTCAGGAGCCGATGATGGTAGACTTTCTCAGGACCACAGCCAGTGGAGAAACCGAGAATCCCTCCGCAGCAGCAGCAGCAGCAGCCAGACCAGCCATCCCCGATGCCAGGAGCAAGAGGGAGCAACTGCCCCCCACCCCTTCCTTTCCTGCCTGGGTCCAGGCACCCATAAGCACCCATCAATTAGTTCCCTTGGCAACCCAATGGGGAAAAATTCCACAAACAAAAGGAAACAAATTCAACCCCCAACAATATAGCAGTCTAATTCTTGATTGTACCTTGTAAATATTATTAGATTATGTCACAATGGGGAATTCATTTCAGTATCTTGCCCCTACACTTCAACCTTCCATTTTCCTGTACATGCAGGGCTCTCTAGTAAATCTAACACCAGAGTAGATTTACTAAAAAAATCTAATCCTAAGGTAGGCAAACATTTTGCCCACCTTTCCTAAAGAGCTGTAATCCACTGGGTTTAGTCTCTGGCTTTTTATGTGAGTACATCTTTCCTTTTTTGGGTGTCATAAAGCTTTTAAATTAATTAAGATTCAATGAGTAGTGTTTTTAAGTGCACTGAGGGAGGCATTTTAAGGGCATCATTCTGACTACTGCTGGGTGCTAGAAGTGTTCATAATTCTGAAGATGTTGAGCACAGCCTGTCATCTGGCAGGGGTGGTGATCACATGTGTGCCTGCCGCTTCTGCTGTCATTTTGTCTCTTTGAACAGTTTTCTGTTGAGGAGTTTCTCCCTATGCTGTAACATACAAGGTTGTTTCCATATTAAGATTGTAATGGCAAAACCTTTAGAGTTACAAATGTTGTTAAACTTCTTGCTCTTTATATTTTTTCTGCAGTTTGAAAATAATGCCAGTCCTCAGGAGTAATTTTTAGAGATTTGTGCTGTGGTGTGACTTTCTCATCACTATTTTAAAAAATCTAATTCAGCAGTGATGTTCTAGACCTCTGCCCATGCAAGAAATTTTGGAGAACTCTGAGCCCTGAATGACACAGAGGGGGATGGAGTGGGAAAGTTTAGAATTGATGCTGCATCTACAGTTCTTCCCATCCCTGAATATTGGAGCTGCCTTCCATGGCATTCCCCTGGATAGATGTGTCATTATATGGTGTCTTTGTTGTATGCAGGATTTCCCAAGTGAACTTTGTCATTTTTCTGCTAATATAAGGTCCTATTCAGTGCTCTAAGTGGAGATGTGGCAGATAAACTTTGCCTTCATCACGTGTTTGTAAAGGAATTATGTGTGATTACAGAAATAGCAAGTGTTGCTGTTGGACACGAAATAAAGAGCTTGACTCCAAGGTAGTAGAAAGATCAGAAAAGGCCTTATTTTCAATTAATCCAGCCTTTTTATAACATGCTGTGCTAAAAAGGCGTATAATTGGTCAGAGTAGACATCTCTCTCCATTGGTTAAGTAACAGAAACATCACCTGGGAGAGGGATTATTATGAGAACTTAGAAATGTTATGAAAAATGGAAAAGTTGTTACATGAATTGTCCTTGAAAGAATGAATCTTATGACAAGAAAATCAGCCACTGACAGGCTGAAAAACCTTACAAACTCAGAAATTTAGAGCCACAGGCAAGTTTGGGAAAGCATTTGCAGCAAGCTATGTTAATTTCCAATGTGCTGCATGCTAGGCATGTCACAAAGTTGTTTTTCATTTGTTGTGTATAAGGCGCCATATTATGCATCATGAGTTATTGATTTTGCTTTGTGGGAACTTTTCTCAGCAATCTATCTGAAACACAAATACACAATTACTTACATTTGCTTGTTACCAGATTTTCAAAAGACTGGGACTGTTGTAGCACTTCCTCCAAAGACACCCTTTAGAAAAAAGGAGATCATTATTGCAGGAATAGCAGTGGCTCAAAGTATAAAGAAGTTAGTTAACTTGTTGAAAATCTGTCCCCTAATTTAAATATGAGCTGTATGAAACTTACATTTTAAAAGATTTTCCTGTGTCTCCCTGTGCTTACTATGCTGAGACAAATATTTTTCTTGCTGTAACAAACGCAGTTCCATTTCAAGGTGCTCCATGTAATTCCTCTAGAAATGGCATTCACTTATTTAAACTGTGCTTAGGAGAAATACAAGTACTGCCTTTCTAGACAGCAACTTCTTTGGAGACAGGAATCATCATAAAATTTAGGAAGTAGTGATGTTTGTATTTAGCAGCAGTCTTCAGGGCACAAGATCTCACTGTAATATTTAAAGACCTTTAACTTTCCAGTTGACTTATCATCTGAGAGCTGAATATAAGCTCCAAGCATAATATAAATAATGAAAGGTTGATGTAATTTTAGCTGGAAGAGACTTCCATCTCTCATCAGCTGTTTACAATGCAGCGTGACACATTATTACTAATCTAGACAGCCCTTGGAAGTGGCTAAAATCAGATTTTACTTCCATGTTTGCTATTCTTAAGCAGTAAGTTCACAGGCTTGTAGGAGTCTCCTGCCTGATTCTGGGAAAGAGCGTGGAAGTAGTGAGGTGAGAGACTAAACAATTTAAGGAAAAACAAATGTTTGAGGGCAGTAACTCCATTTAAGTGTGTGTAGCTCCATTTACACCAACTGATTTTCAAGCATTGCAGTTTTAGGACAGCAATGCTGGTAACTTGGAAAAACTGCTTATGCTTATGTTAGTAAAAGAAAGAATAGGGGATGTATTCCAGTGGGTGCTTTCCATTATGCATCAGCCAAATTTGGAGTAAGATCCCCTCTTGTTGAGTAGCTACTTTTCATGGCAGCCATAATTTTGTCAACAGCTACTTAGTATCACTAAGTTTTTAAAAAATTAAATTAAAATCAAAATTGGCTTTAATATGAGTGCTGCATGATGCTTTATAGATTTCTGCTGTAGAATGACCATTAACTGCTCTGTAGCTTTTTAAATTGGTAATGATTTATAATTTATTTATAGCTTGATACAATTCCCTCTTTCTCTGAAAAAGTACATGGTGTGACTAGGTGATTATTTTCTCAGGCTTCCTGAGACCAGTCTGACATGGTCAAAGAAATATAGAGTAAGAGAAATGTTGAACTGTGGTGTCAGTAACTCTCTCGTAACTCTTGCCACTGAAAGATTTTTTTTTTTCTTCTTGTGAACTATTAGCCTTCTCTCTGTAAGAACTCATAAAGCATGTGGTTATGAGGAGTGAGAATCTCTAGTTCTTTGAATCATTTTTTTCTTCTTACAAGCTACTTCTGAGTCATATTTGCTGTTCCTGACGCAGATAATTTTTCACCTCTATCAGCAACAACACTTGTATAGAACTAGTGACAATCTCATCTGTCTCACTGAACATCATCAGGAGAGCCATCTTATTTCCATTTCTGATTATTTGTCTTTAGCAATTATCTATGAAGCAAAAAGAACCCTGCCTGATCAGGTAGCTAACACAGAGGAAAACCTTTTTACCTTTTTACTTTGCTTTAAAAATCAGGAAAATATGAAGGGCAGGAAGGGAATAGGTTATTATGATCTGTACTAATGCCCCTTTAATAGCTGTTGTGCTGATAGTAAATGTCTTGCTTCACTGATTTACATGATTGGATTTGCTGACGTACATATATTACACTGAAAAAAATTCCTCTAAAAATAACTAAGGATTTATACTAGCTGGGACTCAAAAATTTAAATTGCAGTGTCCTGTGGGAGCTATTTTTCACTTATCACACACCCTCCACTGTGAGTAGCTCTCCTCCACCACGGTGCAGAAATCCTCATCCAGTTGCTGGAAACGCTGTCTGGATTTCTGCCCCTGACTCCACTAAAATAGCAGTTTCAGGGGTCATCAGGTGCTCCTCAATATTGCCATGGGGGATGTGTCTCAATAAACCAGTTCTGTGTCTGATCTGATACCAGCTGAAGGCATTTTGGATGGATGCACTCCCCCACCCCAATGGAACACATCTCCCAAATTCCTGGCAATGTTTGACCCCCACAAGAGCCTGGTGGCACCTGAGGACTTGCAGGAGCCACTTGGCCATGTTTCTTACACACTGCATGAATATTCAGCATTTACCAACAGCCTGAATTCTTTTAAAAGATGGACCCAAAATATCCAGCTTTCTAATTCCGCACAGGCCCAAATCTGGACTTAATCCAGGGGTGAGTTTGGGCCTACGCCTGTGTAACACCGAAGGAGTTCCAGTGGGTTGTGTCAGCATACGTCCGTGTGCTGTTGAGGAAGGGGCTGCAGGTAGGTGCTTGCCTGAGGCAGCTGTGAAGGCGTTGCCCTCTTTTGCATGATCTTAAGCTCACAATGAAAACCTCCACTGTGAATTTTGAGGGGTTTGTTTCTCCTACTCAGCTGCATGGACTGCAGAACATAAGATTCTTATCCTTACTTAGAAGTGATCCCATTTTCTTCTGCTCTGAATATCTTGCAAAGCCAACAATTATTTGGACTCATTCTCCTAAACATGGAAAATATGTGAGTTTTGAATCTCCTGTGCTGAGCTCTGGCTTTCTTAAATAAAAACTTATAATTTATATATATAGCAGTGCAATCAGTTGTAACAGCATTCTTATTTTGTATATCTGATCTTTATATATGAGTCATTTCTGAAGCATTTGACAAAAATATCTTTTGTAATATATGAGAACTTAAAAACAAACAAAATCAAAAACCAAAAAACTAATTATCAGGCAGTCCAGCGGATGTCTCTCAGGAAGGAATAGAAAGGTTTCACTTTGCTTCTCCAATTATGAAAGGAGATTGAAGGTTGAGCCTGACCCAAAGCAGAATGAAACTAGAATTTCTTTTTTCCCTGAAAGCTCAGGGTTATTGTAATAAGTTAATTGAGACTCTATTATTTTCATGCAGTAAAAGCTATTTCTTTATTATCACAACTTATTTTATACAGTTTTTATAGATCTCATGTACAACTTGGTTAATAGCTTTCTTGTCAGTTACTCTATTGGTTAGTAAAAGGTACTCTACTTGTCCATCAAATCACTCTATTTCTGGATTGATTACATATTTTCTTTACTAATTCTCATAGAACAAATCCCTTGTTATTACAAGTGTATTTGTTTTTCAACCAAGGAATAAGTTGTTATACTAACAAGTTTTCATACCAAAATCATTTTCACATAGGAACTTGTAAATTACTTAGAAGAAGTAACAGGATAGCTTTAGCAATTTAGCAGAGCAGGTTTTATTTCATAAGGCCTTTCTTTTATAATTCTTTTACCTATCACAACACTGGGTGACCAGGATCAGAGCTCGATGTAAACTAGACAATACTGAGTAAGTTGTTAAATGTCTGAGATTAGCATTGGTAGTTGTCCAGCATGTGTCTCAAAGTCAATAAAAGTGATACAAAACTTGCCTTTATATAGCTATTATATCCATAAAAGAGGGTGTAGTTAATTAGGAGAGAGGCAGTTAAAAATGTTTTTCTAAAAAAGACAAAAAAATCTCTTGTGACATGGGGTATGTTTAGTGCTTCTCCTCTGGCTTTCAAGCAATGCCAAATGCTGAGTTTACATTAGACTGTAAGTTTGTGTAGACCTGCCTGAAATCAAAATAGCCTTATTTATTTAAACTTGGAGTTTCTTTCAGATTTGGGGTTGACTGGCACATATTATTCCTATGACTAAATTTTTCCTTCCAACTGAAGCACACAGTAAAACATAGGATGAGGTTCCATCTCCCTACTTTCTGAAGCTGTGAAATGTTTCCTTTGCCTTCAGTGTTGTTTGTCTTGTTTCCCTGAGGACTATATTCAATTCTATATTATATGAGAGTCTTACCCAGGACATTCCTGCAGGATATTGAAGCTTCAAAACTTTGCCCAATTGCTACACTGCAACTCCTGCTCACATTGCCTTGCAGCCCTATGGGACTACCAGTGGCCACTGCCTGCTGCCTGCTTCAGAATTCTCTCAACTATGTTCTCTGCTAGGTCTCTGTGACTTTTGAATCGTTCCACTAGAGTTTAGTCATCTCACCCTCTGCCTAAAAGTAATCTTTTAAAACTACAACCTACACCCATATGCAAAATTAAATTGTGCATTAAATTCTGCCATATGGTTATTATTTTTCACTTTATTTTAGGGTATGTTGCCCAATGTCCTCTATTTTGTTTTCATGTTGCAATCATTCATCTTCTATCCACTGAAATGTAAATGAAATGCAGTCTTGGTGGCTTTTTTGAAACCTGGAGAAGTTCATGTAGGTTTCTTTCTATACAGAGATGCTCAAGAAATATTAGATGAAGCGATATTAAGTTCAGCTACTTCCATCGGAAGTGTCAATTATTAATTTTTTCATTACGTGATGGCTGGAAGAAGTGGCTTTTGTGTAAGGAAATGTTATTGTTCTGATGAGGCATTTTAACTTGAGTTAGCAGCTTTAAACTTGTTGAACACACATTTTCCAAGCATACACATCCAGGGTTTTGTGGTTCTCTCTTTTTAAGACAGACTCATTAGACCAAGGAACAGAGCATGTTGATTTTATCTTTACCAGTGCTGATTTGGAACATCTTTCCACTGAAGCATAGTCTATGTTTCATTGGTCTGATATTGTATGTTTCTACTGACAATGGTCTTAACCCTAAAACAAGACAGGAGTAGTAAAAAAGCTACACCACACCCTGGGGCAGGGTGTTGGCTTTGGATTTTCTAACCCCCACAAGAGCAACCTGTTACCTGTCAAGGTGTCCCATTGGTGTCCTGTCATGTGTTGTAAATGGTAGATTGCATCTTAACTACTCCTTACAGCTTTGTAGTGTTCAGACGACTTGGATCATGGAACTCTTCTCACCCAATATTCTCTTTGCTGGTTCTAAGATATTATTGCAACAAGGCCACAAGTTCTTTAATGTGAGGGAGCCATGTGCTTCCTGTAGGACTGGTAGTCCAACAAAAAGCTACATGGCTACAACCCTTTTGCAGAAGGAATTGCCTGATAGAGGATAAATTAAGCGCTGGAGTTATTCACGCCTGTAAAAGATATAAGCAGTACTGATATAGAAATGACTGTTTTACTGTTTCTGTATTTTATATTGGAGAAATATCAGGAAAACTGATTTGGTACATTAAAGAACAGGCTCTATTTACCTTTCAAATTACATTATGCATTTTGATTTTTCAGCACCCTTATTCTGTGCCAGTGAATCTGTAAACTACCAAATGTCACAGCTTTTAGTGCACAGCATAACATTCAGCAGAGAGAAACTTCTATATAGAGGTTCTGATTGCCCACGTAATATTATTCAGATTGTTTTGCACTGAGTATTACACAAAATATTCACATACATAGGGTTAAAGCTGGGTATATATCAGAAACATTTCTAGCATGAATGCCTTTGTAATGCTGAGAACTTTACATGCCAAGAGAAAAAACAGATGTTTCCCCACTCATGCTACATTTTCCTGATAATATTTCAAAGTACAAAATCTCATACTTACAGAAACTTTTTTTGAGTGGTTTCCCTTGATTAAAAAGCTTCATTTAGTAGTTGCATTTGCCAGGGTAGCTTTCCAAATTTCTTGACCTGCTTTTTAGGTTTATTTTCTCATTGTGTGGATGGTCTTAGTACCCACTGTGCATGCCTATGCTCCTCATACTAGTGCCTGACTCCTCTTTTATACATATCATAGGTGAACAGTGGCCGTGGTTTCCATCAGAAAAAGCTCTTTTGAGTTCTGATGCTCCCCTGACCGAGCCTGTTTGCGCTGAATTTATCTTGACATCTCTACTGATCAGCTGTAATGACATGAAGCTGTACTTTACTTCACTGAAATCTTGCATGTATTGTCCAAGTCCTGTGACTAATGTTTTCCATCCCTGTTGGGGAAGATGAAACAGGAAAGCCTTACAAATATGATTGCCTGGCAAAAGATTCTAAGAGTATAAAACCTGTAAGAGAAATAGAAATGAAAGCGAGCTTTGAAATGTAGAATGCCAAACCAGAAGACAGTGATTGAGTTAGCTGAAGGCAAGATCCCTGTTGATTCAACAATACCCCTAGCAAACAAAGGGATGTCAAGGGGGATGGGCCCTGCCAATGTGGCAGGGAAAGGGTGACGAGACTCTAGCTTTTAGGGTTTGGAATGCGGCAGGGTATGGTAATGTAGTTGTTCTCATAGGCTGTATGTA
Source organism: Cettia cetti (assembly GCA_013401135.1). Lineage (NCBI taxonomy): Eukaryota > Metazoa > Chordata > Aves > Passeriformes > Sylviidae > Cettia > Cettia cetti. Next base: position 42,310 of record VZUI01087019.1, read on the forward strand.
AATTCTGTAGTATTTGTGTCTTGTACTGGTTGGTTAGTGTAAACTAGAATATTCAGGACAGAAGGAGATATAACAGGAGCTTAGCTCTCTCTTCTTGGGCACACTTGGAGCTGGGGCTGGCAGCTCAAGCAAAGCTCTTGTACCCACGACCTATGCAATAAACCGCCTGTTTCAAAAGCTTCCCTGGTATCCAGAGATCTCTCATCATCATCCCCACACTCTCCTACACATCCCTTTATCAAAGTTCTATGAAATCTGAAGTCCATGTTAAAATAAGACCAAAAATGCTCAAGTACCCTTGCACTGAAACCAACTTTCTTTTTACAGGCCACATTATGAAGCACTTCAGAGTGCTCTGGGAGAACCTTTTTCTGCTCTGACCCATCAGTGTCAGGCTTCTGTGCACTCCTACCAGGCCAGCCTGCTACTGCACAGCATCTGAGGGATGTTAAAACTTTAAACTTGTGTGAGGTCATTTTTCTTATAGCTGTTGCCCAGGTTATAACTTCATTTTCAGTTGAGACTCATCTATATTTTGCTTGTTCTTCTCTAGCCAAGTGGTTGAAAGGAGTGCAACAGTACTGAAGTTGCTGTTTGTCAGTGGATGACTGACAAGACTGACTGACAAGATTTGTAGTGATGCTGGGGCTTTGAGAGCAAGCACTGGCTCAGCTGCTGGCTGCAAACTAGTCACAGGAGGGGATCTTTCTGGAGGACTTTCTGTCCTTCTTAGGGTGGTTATGACTTGAGATCCCTGGGAATTTGCCATTGCCTACAAGGTGCAGAGTGACCCTGTTGGGAAGGAAAGGTTGGTCATGTCTCTGCTCCCTCTGACAGCCCAGCTCTGTGCTGTGATACTTCTTTCAATCTTATCTCTCTGCTCTGAGTCATCTTCTTTTCATCCTACAGTCTCCCAGTCAGAGCATGAACTGTGTAGTGCTGGAACTTAAATTAAGGTTTGAGCCTCCAACAATGCACTACTCATTTATTTTATTGCATCTCCCCCTACTGGTACACAGGCTTTGTGCATGAGATGTGCGTCCCTTTTCCCACAGCTCTGGTCGTACTGGGGAGGAAATGTGTGTAGTGTGCTTACCTCCAGCAGAACCTGGTGTCAGAGCAAGGCAGCATCACAAGACCTTGGCCTGTCTTTAGGGAAGGGCAAATATTGCTATGATCTATTTTTTATTGATTGCTGTTTCGTTAAGTCTCATTCTGTATTCATTGTAACTTTACACAGGATTTTGGAGTAGTTTGTTCTTTTTCTCTAATGGGAATGGGCAGGAGCAAATTAACTTGAGTTGATTGTTCAAATAAATCACAACAGTGAGATGTTTCATGTTTGTCCCATGCCTCCTCATACTTCTAATGCTTCATATACAGGCAATTATTTACTAAGGCATCTGAGGGCCAGAACTTGACATGATAAAATATGTCAGTAAAGAATCTCATTTGTAGAACTCTTTAAATTTAAAATAAGAAAAAAAGCACCTTATTAATAACTCTGACTCTGGAAAAGTTACAGAATAAAAATCCCAATTATGCTGATAGTCTCTAGTGATTTTTACCAGAATTTAACTATTTTATCTACATATATTTGGATAAACTTTATACGTACTTATGCATATTCTTTTCCAAAAGCCTAAATATATCATATTTTTTATCTAAATTTTGTTTGTATTAAACAAAAACTCATCTAAAATCTGATTATTAAAATGAATGATAATGAACTATTTAGACAGGGTTGTTTTTTTTCTATCAGCTGATGTTCAGGGGACCACATATGCGATCATATTTTTGTAAAGTTAAATTGTGCAGTAACTGAGAATCAGTAACCAATTACTTTGTGTTCAAACATTTTCTGTATTACAGGCACTAAAAAGTGCTGTAATATTGCTTAAAATTGAAGTAAACTCATCCTGGGGTTTCCTTCCTAAGTTTGCTTTCACTATTAAACTGAAGAAAACACTTCTGCAAACCTCTTGTGCCTTGTACAATAGGAGGTATTTAGGTGCAGGATTTATCACTAATTTCATGTTTTGTTGTATCCTTGACCATGCTCTTAAAGAAAAATTTGAAACTTAATGGGTTGCAAAAACAATTTTCCAATGTGTTTTTCTGTGTCAGCTCTTTCCACTACAATCACTTACAGCTTGATACTCAGAAAGTTACCCACCTATTTCCCTTTCCAGAATATTTAAAGTATTTAAATAAGATTAAAAATAAACAAATATTTGAAATGTTTAAATAAGAGTGGATAGTTTAGTTGTTAGTTGGGTGTGCTTGCTGTGCTGTAAAATTACTCTATTTAACCTACATCCCACCTCCCTCATATTGCATACAAATTCCACTAGGTGTGGAATTTCTCACTGGAGGAGAATGTTTGAACCACTGTGTCCATCAGCTCAACCTGGCCTTGTGAGGGAGGGTGTGGGTGCAGGTTCTAGGTGGGGACACTGCAGTGTCACCTTTACAAATGGTCCCCTGTAGGCTGAAAGACTCCTGGTGAGACTCTGAGACCTGCAGGTAACTTCTGATGGGGCCTTTTCCCTTTGGATTCCTTGTGCTGCCAGATGTAGGGCACAGAACAGCCCTAGGATCATGAACGGATGTGCTGCACAGGACCCAATTGTTGCTTGGTTTATTCAGTGGTTAATCTGGATGTGCTTTCCAGAAAGAAAATAAGAGAAATGGGGAAGTATCAAAACTGAGAAAGTGGCTGTATCATATCTGAGCTGCTGGATTTATCAATTGCCAGACCTGTTCTTTTTCTAGAGATTAACCCTCAACTGCCAGTTCAGACAATATATGTTGACCATGTTGACTGCAGCCATATTTTCTTATCACTGAGAATAATTCTCCCAGAGGAGTTCTTGCTCAGTCTTCCATTTCCTTTCCTGCACTCACTCCCCTAGCATCACCAACTTTAATTTTTTGTTCTTTTCAGGTTTTTTCCCCTCACACCCTTATATTAATTATTTCAATGCTGATATGCTCAATAAACATCTTGCCCACCTGCATCTGTCCCACAGTAGTGAGCATGGAAATACTCTGCTTCATTCTGTTGCACCCATTCCTTCCATCTACTCAGTGCTCCCCTGCTTGCATATTGCTCCCCATCCCTCTGCAATGCTCCCACACCCTGATATTTGGGAACCTGGGAACACTGCTTCCTGGGACTTGCCTGGTGGTTGTGTTCCTGACACAGTGTCCTATGAGGGCATGTTAAATAGGAGCACCGAGGATGTGCCTGGAGATCCAGGCCCAAACACAGGGAAAGCAGTAAAGTATTAAGAAGTCTTTGTTAACCTTGAGGAGAGGACAAAGTGGTCCTGCTACTCATCCTCACTGCTGCATGAGTGGGTTTAGTACAGAAGTAATGGATCAGTGTTCTTGCTTCTTACTTAGTTCAACCATAAGTGTTTCCAGAGAAAGTCTTGTTTCCTCTAATTACTCTTACTTGGTGGTTTTGACAAATTCTTTTGGCAATTTTCTTGCTATATATTTGAAAATAGCCTCATAAAAGGTTAGGTTCTCTGTGCAACAAAGTTCTGCTCACAGGGATGCGGGGAACAGTGTTCACAGCTTCATTCTTTACAGTAGGTCAAAACAACCAATAAATTTTCTGCAGATATAGAGATGAGGAAATGTTTTTTGTTTCTGGATAGAAATTGGCATTGCCTGTTAATACTCACTGCCTGAAGAATTTGAATAATTTCTATATTCATGGCTTTAGGTTTTATGAATAAGGCTGGGAAAGTCTTACATTGACCCATTTCTCTAAGCTCTATTAACCATTGTCCCGCTGAGTGAGAACAGATTGGAGTCTAGATAGCACTTCTGGAAACCTGACCTCAGTTGTACTCTGTGCCCTTTCGGTTCCTTTTTATTCCTAAAAACTGTAATGTCATTGTGTGAGCCTGAGGTTCTGTGGCCATCTCAGTAGGAGAGGAAATAAATCATTCCATGAGAAGCTTGGACTAGTTTTTGCAGGAACTTCCACCCTACCCCTTCAGTCAGGCTTCCCAGACATGTGCTGCAGTTTGAACAAAAAGCACTATGTGCCCTGAGCTCTCTGTGAGACTCTGCATTCACCAAAGCTCAGCAGTGAACAGGGCTTCTTACATCCCCTGCAGGTGTGTCCTCCTTTGGAAGATGCCAGTTCTTCATCTTGTCATAATTCAGTGTCAAATTATTGATTATAGTGTGGGCCAAGACAGAATGTTTGACTGTTAGTCCTGGGCTCCCGTTTCCTCCAGATGTCTGTTCCAGCACCTGGAGAGTTCCTGGCTGGAGTTTGGACTTTAATTGAACATCCAGAGTGTGTCCACTTTTTCCTCAGACTGGAGTAAACAACTAGCATGTTCCCAAAGTTGTGACTGGTCAAATTCTGTTCAATATTGAGTCTCTTCTCTGTACCTAAAGCTGCCTTCTTGACCTTCATGGCTGTGCTGGTTTGAAAGCAAAACCAGTGAGAGACTCCAAGTCAGAAGTACAATTTAATAAGAGAAAAAGAAAAGAAGTAAAATAAAGTAAAATAAAATAAATTCAATAGTACAAAATACTGACAGAGTCAGAATACAACCTGACACCCTGTTAGGGTGGTAGTAGCAGTCCAATGAGATGGTCTTGTCGAAGCAGTGATCCTGTAGAGAAGGTCTGGTAGCTCTTGTCCTCTGGGAATCCAGTGGGGAAAAGGCCTGCTGTGCTATCCCAAACCCCGGATTATAGCCATGTGGAAATGCTTGGCTCCTCCCCCTGGGCGGAGCATCTCACAAGGTGCTGATATCATTCTATGAGTCATATAATGGGTCCTTGATGGCCCATTAAACAGAGATAGCTCCGGGGGGAGTTATCTATGAGTCATGCGGCAAGGCATTGATGAGCCATTAGCAGAAGATAAGGGAAATACTGCCCCACCTGGTTTCAACAGCTCATGAAAATGGTGATAGAATACATACTTTGGGCACATCTTACTTTTTAACCCAGGACAATGGCTGACAAACCATCTACCACAGTAAATACATTACATACTTGTTCCATAGGTAGTACGGAAATCACGGGTTACTGGGTTATTAGTGTTATGCAGAATGTTTATCTTGTTTAATTTTTAAAGATTGCCCTCTAATAGCAGAAACCTTCTGACCACAGTGACTTAAAAAAAACCCAAAGCCCTTGTGACTCCAGTGATGTCGAGTTTGTAGGCGGCTATTGATGCCTCTTTAGTACTTTGGCTGTATCACAGACTTTGAAGAGAAGCATTGCTAATCTGGCCTCTCTGAACACAAGACTAGAGTGGTCCTTAAAAGTTTACATTTCTTCATTTCATGCTCAAGCTATTTTTAATTTTATTAGTGAAAGGGACCATATGACTGCAGGTCACCGAACTAGTTTAGATAAGTGCTTTAAGGCTGTGTGGTGCTTGAAGAAACTGAAGGGAAGTGCTCAGTAGAATGTCAATGTTGATCATCTTTGGGATCTTTCAAGAGGGTAGTTTCTGGGGTTGTTTTGAGAAATGAGGGAAAATGTGTTTATTTCCAAAACAGGCACATTGGTTCTTGATTGATGTAAATTCCCTTTTAGTGACTAAAACCTTTGAGGAGTTATCTACTCAAATAAAGCCAGGGGATAACCTCAAGTCCCCTCTGACTTTGTTTCTGAGCATCCAAGACAATCTTTAATCATCCAATGAATATTAAGCAAGAACTTGTTTTTCAATTTCTGCTTCTGTTTAATGACTAAAGATTTAATTTCAAAAGCTTAATCTGTAGACATTATACACTGATACAACCAACTCATGTCTATGAATGGAAGATGAGAGCATCTAATTTTTTTCTACATTCTACTATTGATTTTTTCTTTTCAAACTCATTTCACAACCATAAAGGAAGGTGACATGTGAAAAGCCTGCCATTTCAAAGTGTGGGCAGGGATGGGTGGCTCTGAGGAGTCTGTGGTGGTTAATTTGAACTGTTTATCACTGTCAGCTTTAATTTCCTTCCTGTTTCACTGTTCATAATTATACAGTGTTTGCATGGGTGGCCAGTTCAATATATGGGAGAGACTTATTCTATGCTATACTGTATTTTTATTTAGGATAATATTACAATTACCTGTTTCAGGCAATTAAGTTTTCCAAATCACAGAGGTCAAAGCTAGTCTTCTAAATACCCATTCAGGATCTGCTGGACTATTGAGTCCTTCCATAAAGAAAACTGCAACAGAGAGAAGTTAATTAACTTCAAAAGTTATACCTGAAGATGGTACAGTGATTGATTTTTCCACTGGAACATTAACAAAGAATGAAAATCAGGTTTTTTTCAGAAGTAAGGTAGAACACTTAAAGACAAATCTAAGTCATTACTGTCAAATCTTAAAGCTTTTCCATGTACTGCATCCTGTTTTCCTGCACTGCTCTGTAGCTGATGGCCTACCAGATTCAATTGTTTCTTTTAGAGACAATGAACAGAACAGTAAATTTCCATTCTCTCATGGTGTACCATTTACAAAGAGGGAAAATGAAATCTAGTTTAAAGAAAGGGCCTAACCCCCAGCTGTGAAATCAATGTGTGATAGTTGGGGCTGCTCCTGAACCTGAGTGGAGGAAGATGAGTGTACCCACCTTGTACACAAACCAAGAGTGACAGAAAGCTCTTGAGTCCTTTGATCTGTGTGTTCTGAGTCATCCAGATCCCTCAGACCTTGTTAAAACAACCACTTTGGACAGGCTGCTATAGCAACAGATATATAATCCTGGGCTTCCAGCATCCCAGAGACAGGCCTGAATTTCTGCTGTGCTGTCATTTGCTTGGTGAGGAGTGCTTGAGTGGACTTGAATATCTCTGGAGTTAACAGTCTGGACAGTTGATCTTTGCTGTTAATATCAGGTTTGTATTGTAAATACGGTGAAAGACTTGAAAATAGCCAATGTTCTTGGGTAGTGAAGAGTTAAATATTCCCTCTTCAAAGATACCTTTCTGCTCTCTCACTCTACCAAATTACGAAGTAGGGACAGATGCTTGTGCAAGAAAGTCAAAAGTCTGTTCTTCCCTCCTCAGAAACTCTGGTCTATCCTAACTGTGTAATACAAGTAGGTGAAATAGCTGAGACAGTCTCCTCTGCTAGCAACAAGCCATTCAAAAAGAAATAAAAATCCTAACTGCCCATGCTACAAAATATGATTTTAGACAGAAATTTCATATGGGTGTTTGGCTAAGTCATAGCAAAATTGTGAAACCACAGGGGGAGCAAAGAAAGATTGGGGCCACAATAATTTAAGTAATTTACAGTCAAAAGAATAATGTTCCTTGAGTGCAGTGTCTGTTTAGAGGGTAGTTGGTATTTCAAAGTTCTCTTTTATCTTCTATGAGCTTGAAGTTCTGCAGAGACATTTAGTCCACATAAATTGTAGCGGAGCAAGCATTGTGATGCACCTTGTGTGGAAGGTGCTGTTATTCATACATCACAGCAATTAGATTTATTCCTAGTGATCCTGGAAAATTAATTCATGTAAAAATGCCAACTGGAGACTGGTTTACGTATTCCAGGAGCATTCAGGTTTTGAAGTCAGACTCTCTCAGGAACACATAACTTAAAAAAAATACTGCAAGATTGTGGTCCTTTTTTCTGCATTTATTAACTTTGAAAGGAAGGTGTAATTTGTAATGACTTCCAGCTACTACAGTAAGTGATAGTGGAGGCTGGCACTTTCCTATGTTCCTTCCATCTGTTTTGCTTCTGATACAGATTTTAGTTTTCCCCTGGAGGTCCCAAAGTCCCCAAAGGGTGACAATCAGAACATGGTCTGTTCTTGCCAAGGGATGAAGTCTCTGAGTTTATAGCTTCTCCCTTTGGTATAGAAAAGAGAGGGGCTGAAAAAGCTTATATTATTCTGGAAAAATGGAGAATTTGCAAGGGTGAGATAAAATCTTATATTGCCACCCATGTGATACCAGTGTCTCATGATGGGAACTCATAAAACCAAGGCATTCTTTGACTTATTTTTGTTATAAGCTCTAATATCACAAGGTTTCAAAAGTGAGTTTTGGGAGTGGTGTTGTTCTTAGTTACATATTTCAAGCATAATCACAACTTCTTTTTTTTTTTTTTTTTTGAGGTCTGTGTAAGTCAATATCACCTGCTCCAGGTAACTGAGATTATGGTTGTGCAAAATGGGCTAAAAGAGAGAGAAGTGGTGGAGGTATAATTAGTATTTGAAAATGGAGGTAAGAAGTAGTAGCACAGTGAGACTGAAAGGAATTGTGTGTTTCAATATTTCCACAACTACAATGGAAAAATCACTTCAAATAAGATGTAAAACCATTAAAAAACTTTATTTTAACTGTATTTTAATGAAGAGTTACTTATAGTTTTCCAATAAATTAAACAGCAAAGATGCTACATACCTGCCTGTTGAATACAAATGTAATAAAAATACAGCTTACATAACTCTTACATAATTTAAACAATACAGATTTTAAAACATGTCATTTTAGAATATATTTACATAGCACAATGGCATTCTGGAGCTCACACTCATACTTATTAAAACTCCATATATTTTTTAAAGAGTTGTCAGTCTTGTCTTGGCATTTTCTTGTTATGCCCAAAATTGTCAGTCATTCTAGTTTTACTTCTGAACTTGATAATCTTTGCCCAGTGCTTAGCTCAGGAGTCTTGCACTTCCTAAAATTCAGCAGTTCTTTGGGATGTGAGACATGCGTCAGTGTTCATAGTGCAGGTCAAACATTGGTTTCCATAACCTGCCTTGATTCCATGGTGTGTGGGAGGAGGGGATTTTCTCCCTGTGCTTCTCTCACCCTTATGACAGCCTCACCAGCTTTTATCCTGCATCCTCTTGGCTGTGGAGCTGTTTGCATCTCCCTCATACTCCTCCTCCCAAGATAGATATTTTCCTTGGCAAGATACAACCACCGTGGAGGATCTCTTCACGGGATATTTGACAGAATCCACTTGGCTCTTCCCATCTCAGACGCTTTATTTTGAAGTGTTGGTTTGCAGCTGGTTTAAAAGGTTCAGGTAGGATTTGGATTTTAAAAATCTGGGATATGAATCCCTTTCCATAAGGATGTACACTGTTTTCTGGGCTTCATCAAAGCTTGTGTGAGTTGGGTCTTGAGCCTTTTTGGCTGTTGCTTCCCTCATCTGATAGTCAATATTGATCTGGAATAGAATAAAAATAAATGCCGTTAAAAGCTTGCCTTTAAATGTAGTCTCTTTCTGTATCTCTTTGTCAATACATGCACTTGCAGCCTTAGAACTCTATGGTAGTTCAATATCATGACTGTAAATCGGGGGAAATCAAATATCTGTGTCCTAGTTAGGCACAAAAATGGTTTTTCACTATAGAAATGTAGTTTGTTCTGGAGTCAAAATTAATACAGCTCAACTTCAAGGAACAGTCTCCAGTTACTAATAGAAATCCTGTGTTGAACGTCTCCAGTTTAAATATGATCAACATACAGAACTTTTATTTTCCCAGAAGGTCGACATATTTTAAAAGACAAGAAATGTTCTGTGGTGATTCCACTCACAAACACAAAGAATCTCCAAACACTATCAGCATTCAAGCTGGGCTGGCTCAGTGAAGAGCATCATGTTCTGGTCTTTGCTGAGCTCTCCTGGGGGCTTTCCCAGTACTGGCCTGCTCCCTGTGACTGTGAGATCTCATAATGTCACACTGCAGATAGCTATGATGCAAGAAGGGACCTGAAAGAGTGTCTGTGTCATCTTCTTATGCCACTGAGTGTGTGAACATCTCCGTGGAGCCACACTTCTCCCTTCTAACTCTGCACAGGTTGGCTTTGTACAAACCTGCTTAATGGCATCTGACTGAACAAATTCCTCGTAAATCCTCTCTGCTTTGCCATGTAAATTTTCAGACTTGGTTTTCTTATAATCCTCACAAGCCAACCAGAACTCGATGTTTTCCTCGCTGAACTCTGACTTCAGGAACTCCCAAAAGACACCTTGACCACCTAAAGCCAACACAAATAAATCATCTTTTAGTGTATGATACTTTTGACCAGGGAGGAGAAAATCAGTAGCGGGAGTTGTATTGAAATTTGATGTAAAATCTTGCCAAAATACACAGTACTTCCCTTCTTCAACATACTACAGATATTCTAACATTAAGGCTGATGGAAGTCTTCCTAATTATGTTTTTAGATCTAGAATCTGGGTCCTGATCCTATAACAATGGAACCTAGTCCTTCCTAAATGGATTGTCTTAGAATATAAGTGGATATAAAATTCCAGATTAAATTGATGCACTTTCCAAGGATCAAAGACAAATCAAAATTAGCTACTTGGGGGTTAATTGCTATATTGAAAATGGAAAAAAAACTCAAAACCCAACTTGAAGCCAAACTGTAGCAGTGTCCATATTACACTAGAGCTGTAAAAAACTGAAGTGTAGTGCCCATTGTCTGACAGTATTTATACAATGCCACAGCTTTGCCTATTTGGTGAGATTAGATAAAACTTTGTCCTCAGAGTAAGAACAAAGTTGTACTGAAGCATCAGACTTACTTTGGCTGGCCAAGAGCTTTTCCAAAGACTGTGACCACTGAATAACTTCCTCTGCAGAAAGCCTAAGGTGACAAGAAAAAGAAAAGGTTTTAGGCAGGAAACCATGGGGGGGGTTGTATGTCTGAAGGAGACAAATTTCATAATTTATTATTATAATCCAGGAATATGTGCCATGTATTTTACTAATTTAATATACTAATTTGTCATAATCTGAGATCCTGGAGACAGCCCATGTTGAGAAAAATAATCAGAGATGAAAAGAAAATGGAACTATGATGTTATTTTGAATTCTGTTCCCAGGAATATAGCCTTTTACTGTAACAATGATAAAATTATTTTGTATCTGTATTTCTGTTTCCATATTTTTTGCAACAAGAATGGTAATATCCCTACTCCTCATCTAAGTGAGAAATATTTTTCTTGTAAACTTTAGAGAACATTTACAATGTGCATCTGATAAAAATGGATTTAACTGAAGTGTCTTCTCTCTCACTGTTTGATGAAAACATATCAAATCACAAATTAAAAATCCTTAATTCCATGAGTAGCTTCTAATTACTAATGTTCACCTCTCTTGCATTTTGGAAATTCTAGATCTTTTTACAATATTTGTTCAAGAAGTAGTTTAGAAATGAAGTAATTTATTATACAGTAATCTGCAATTGTATTTTATAATTTGGTGTGTTTCTGTACTCACATGACATTTCTAGAGTTGGAAGTCTTGATCCCAGATTCAATATGTGGCACCATGCACTTCAAATAACTTTTGAGATCTGCACCACTGGAACAATGAACAGACATTTTGTAATCCATTAGAATTGCAGTTGCACTTAACTTCTATTTAAATTTTCTTCAAACTTTCAAACAGAGACAGCTCCATCCTATGACCAAAGTCTGGGAACTTACATATCCATTTTTTTAGTAAAGACTGAGACCCCCACTGTACCCAAATTCTATTTCTGATTACTTAAAATAATCAATTAATTAATGTGCTTCAGCTCAAGCCTTTTCTAATGACATTGCAGTCCTGGGCTTTAAGCAAGTTTTGTTCATTTAGCCTGAACCACAGTGCTAATTCTTAATCTCCAAGATTAGTAAAGTGTTATTTTCACTTCTAATGCATTAAATTTTATACTAAGATGAATATACTTACAAAGCCTTCTGCTTCTTTCTATGGACTTTGCCTTCTGCAAGCTTGCCATCTTCTTTTCCATTTAATTCAGTCATGTTGTTGTGGGAGAAAAAGAATCCTGGCATTTTCCTTGGCTTTAATGTGAAGCGCCCTTGGTCACGATGATCCTCCAGCCCCAACTGACAGCTCCCAGCCCCTGCTGCTGCCTTTTATTGATGCAGGCAGCCCTGCAAGCTGGTGTGAGAAGAGCTGTTTATCATGTATCTTCATCACAAACTCTGGAAGTTCCCCTTTTAGTGCTCAGTGACGTGAGTCTTTTTTGAGAAAGAAAACATACATCAGTGTCTCGTGGCTGAGGTTAAACCATTTGAGGCGGAATTGCTTTGGGGCTGTTATGTGTCACTGTGTATGTCTGTTACCAAAAAAAAACAAACCAAAACCCTCTAGAACTTTGAATTCTTGTCCCTTTCTGATACGTACTTGCAAGTCAGAAGTATCTTTTGGTTTGATCAACAGAGCTGCAAATACTGCAGTCTTTTCTTGCCAAAATTCACTTGTTGCATGCCTATGTCCTGCAATTACATACTTTTCAGTTGGTTAGGTGGGCTCAGCAGAAGACAAGGAAAAGGTACTTTAGGATACTCCAGGAATAAAGTTCCATATGAAACAACCTATTTGCAAGTCCCCTTGCAAGTCTTCAAACTAGAACATTATCTTAGACAGGTTTGTTTAGACACATTGTGTGAAAATATTTAGAAGTGTTTTTCTTAGGAAGAAGTTTTGAAGCACCAAGAACTCATTTAATTTGGTTTAATTTTTTGCAATTCGGGTTCTTTGGAAGCACAACTCCATGTTTCAGGAACACCTCCCTAATTTTGAGTGAGTTGGTATGTATAAATATTAATTAGGTTAGAGCTTATAAATATTAATTAGGTTAGAGCTGTTGTTATAAACACAGTGTGAATATTACAAGCTGTTTGAGGGAGGTGTGAGTTTCTTGTACATACTTGAGTTCCACTGCAAAAAGCAGCCACAGGTATAAAGCAAGACAAAGAATTAACTCAGGATGGTGATTTAAATGTTGAAATACTTCATCTGGCCCCTGAGCATCCCAATTTCTGCTTGTTTACTTGAGTTCCTTTTTTTTCTGAGATGTTTCAAAATTGTGTGTTTGGGGTTTTTTTTACTAAATAATGTGTGCAACTTTGATTACTTATAAATAGCTTGTGAATGATGTGTGCAGGGCTGCACACGATGGTGATAACTGCTGACACACTCTGAGCTTCCTCGGGAACTGAGGTGCGAATGGCTGGGAACCTCAGAGCAGGCTGCAGACAGATGTGCAAGGACAGACTGTCGGCATCAGGGTGGTTTTAACCACAGCAGCCTGCCTGTCGTCTGAGTGCTGACAGTGACACAAATGTGGCTGCAGGAAATATTTATCTCCACGCTATCAGGTGAGCACTGCCCTTTGTGCAGAGGCAGAGGTATTTACTGACTGCTCTTACCCTCCTGAACAGTGCGTAAAAGGAAGGAAGAGATGTTATCAGAGCCGGATTTGTTTTCGTATCTAATGTGCTGGGTTTTGACATTCTGCCCCTCTCAGCATTCCCTCAGTTAGGAGCTGTCCTCGGAGGGAGGTTCCATTATTGGGAAGGTCAGAGAGAAGCTATATCCAAACCCTTCTCAGAGGAGGGCAACAAAAGGGTAAAAAAACAACAGGGAAAATCAATTCCCTTCTCATCTCCCAGAATCTGTAGTCTCAGGCTAAAAGTGGGGCAATGTCTTGCACTTATAGCAGCTGGTAATTATAAGTAATCCACCAGTGAAGTTCTGTGAGTGTGAGGGAGTGTTGAAGAATAGGATGGTTTACTTTTTTTGTACCTGTTATCAATTATGGGCTGTTCATGGTTCATTTACAAGACGAGGAATGCCTTTTCTTCATTTAAAATGAAATTACTGTCTTTACCTTTTGGATTTGTTAAACATATCAATGCACGTAACAGGTGTTAAGTCAGATCTTCCTGTAGAAAGGAATTCTCATGCTACTGAGTCTTATTGTACTTCACGTTCTTGCAATAAATATTCTCTTGAGTAAAGAAAAAATAGCATTCTTGTCATTTACATCAGGGTAATGCTGTTATCCCACAGCATTTGAATTGTTTTCCAGTCATACAATATTTGGATTGCTTTCTAACTACTTTATTTGATGGCGGAGGCCAGTGGTGAGCCAAGCTTTTTATGCAAGCCTACTCATCTTTAAGGTTTTACTTGTTGAGCCCAGTGCAAGTTTCCCAATCTCAAGAATGGGGAAAACACTGTATGAGACTTAGGTATGTGTACGACTGAAGAGAGAGGGAAAAGAGGAACTGTAAGATTCCTCTGAGAATGGAAAGAAGTTGTTTTTTTTTATTCCTGGAGCAACATTCTGATTCTATAGACCACAGGAAAACCAGGGAGACACCTGCATGGAAATTCCTAAGTTAAAAATTCTTTGCCAACTCTGACTTAGGTTAGTGTAAGAGATTCTGCTTTATGAAAGAGTTGGGCTAAGTCCCACAGGTGGATTAGATGTTGGTTCCCTGCAGCTTTCATGATTCTATTTTCCTAAATGCTCTGACTTGAGATTTCTGGTGACAAAAGAGCAACTTATTTTCAACTTCAAAAATATGATGCTTCAAACCCATATGCATTCATCCATATTCAGGATCACTATCGTTGTTTCCTGTAGATAGAAATGTCTACATTTTACATGATACCATGAATAATAGTCATGTCCTGACCCAGTAAAAAGCTTTTCACATAACTCCTTACCCCCTAATTTTCTGGATTTCTTTCAGTTTCAAAATGGGATGATTGGTAACAGGCCTGTCTTTTTCATCTCCCTCAACCTTAATCTACCAATATAATACTTTTCTCTATTTCATGCATGACGGCAAATTGCTGCTTGAAATACTTCCTTGCTTAATAACTGTCCTTTTTTCCTGTTATTACAGGAAATTGCAAAAATATTTTTTAAGCCTTACATATATTTTTTAAAAATAAATATAAAATACAAAATATTTTTTAAGCCTTTAGGTCTTATGATACAAAACCCTCTTTGTCCTAAGGTTGGCATTGTCTCAGTTAGTTCTGTCTGGTACAAGGACAGAGGAAAACATTTTGCAGGAACAGCAGCATAGCTGGCTGTCACTAGCTGGTTTCTACTCTTTTCCGGATCTCTTGTCTGCGATGAGTAATTAATCCAATTTTATGTGCACAGAAGATGCTTACAAATATTTGCTAGTATTCAATCTGTTTCTGTGTATCATTTTCTCTTCTTTCTGGAGACCACTTGGTAGAGTATAAGAGAAAAAAATGTGAGAAAATTTCCAAGGTTACAACACTGGACAAGTTTGGTTAAGTCAAAGAGGACAAAAAGTTCTGTGAACTCCAAGTCCCATTTGCTGGTCAAAATTATCTCCTTCTGACTTCTTCTTTTTTGTTTCTTTTTGATCACTCTTTTCTGGCTTTACCCTCACTCATTCTCCATTTCAGCCATGCTTTGTTTCTGAACGTTTTGGCTCAGGCAAGTTGTTGTCTTCCACGTGTGGCCAATTTTCAGCTTTGCTGCACTCTTGCTGTTGAGCATAAACTTCCCTGGAGGTAATCTGGCCACATCTGTGCTGAGCTTGAGTGCACAGTCAGGCAGTGCTGCCCCTTGGCAGCACTCCCCTTGCCCATCACGTAGCTAAGTGTTAGCTTAGTTGTGAAAACAAGTGATTTCTTTGAAATGCGTCTGTCTCATATGTGACCTAAAGAAATCAACTACTGATAATCCATCTCTCTAGCACTTAAGGGAAATAGAAACTAGCTTATGTGGGAGAGGAAACAGTGTGCATAAATAAAAAATGAAAAAAAAGAGATGGGTGCTTTTAAACTGCAGTGATACTATTTCGAAATGTTAACATTTTCTCTCATATTATGTAGTCAGTAGTAATGGTAGCCATCATAAATTATTTTTGAAATAATTTCTGTTACAAGCAAAAGTTTTCTGCAAAGAAATCATGAAGCCACCAAGATGACAATCTTGCCAATGGTTTTGTTGGACTCATTTTTTGTGTTGGACTGATTTGATTGAAAATTGGATCTTTTTGAGGGCTATTTTTTTTTTTTAAGTTAAGATGTTCCACATATTAGCTTTTGTTCCTGAGTTCTATTTTGCAACCAGTGAACTCAATTTAATGATTCTAATTTTGCAGCCAGTAAGTCATGAGGGCTGAATGGCATCAGACTCCTCAAAATACAGGAGGAGTACCAGATTTGAAAAATAAGGGGAGCCTAATGCTAGCCTGCTTCAAGGAATGCCACAAGCTAAACTTTGAGCAATGATCCACCACCTGAGAGGGTCATGTGGCATTGGGTCTATGAGAGACCTGACTCTGAAGGACAAGGGACCAGAGCTTTCCTGAAATCTGTTTTTAGCTCTTTCACTTCCTCACTATAAAATGGCAGCTCAGGAACATTCCTGCATAATTCCAGTTCAGCCCAAAATTGCCCTGTCTGTCTCTGAAGTATCTGTAGGATTCTTTTAGGGGTTGTTTTTTTTGGGTTTCTTTTTTTTTCTTTTTTTTATAAGGTTTCCCTTAGCTTCTGAGGGAACCTTGTGGGGTTTGGGGGTTTTTTCTGTATAATGGCAGTGAAGGAGAAACCTGGCAGGAGCTCTTGAAGTCACTGTGGAGAGCACACAAAGATGTTTTCCCTGTATATATGAATCATATGGGGATTAAAATACAGTCCCGTCCCTGCATCCATTCTCGTAGGCCTACTGGCTCTGTAAAGAGGTGACAACAGGTCTTTCCTTTGTCTGTCTCAACCTCTAAATGTCTCCATGGGTGCTGTGCTCTCAGCTTTTGTGACTCCAGTTGTGTCCCTAACCTCTCTGGCTGCTTCATGTGGCTGTTGTAAGTCACCATTACCTACTGGAAGCCTTTGATTTGAAACTTTGCTGAAAAAAAATGTTCTTGGGGTTATTATTTTCTCTATGGCATATTTTCAAACTTTCATGACTTGACTTTACAGAAAAATATTATCAATATTTTATGGTAAATGTTGTTGGCATTAAGGGTTGTGTTTATATGACAGTCAGTGCAAGGAATTAGGTGCGTATTTCCTCAACATACTAAAGCACATTTCATTGACATGCATATCCAGTAATTCCTTCTTTCTTGTGACCATTTTTTAATTAGACTGTAAAAGGCTTATACAGTTTATCAGAAACCTCATCCTTTTCTTTCTGGGACATTCTATCTGAAATAAATTAACTGTTGAATTTCTGTGAAATCAGGAGACTTTTAGTTCTCAGCCAGACTGGCTGACACGTGGATGAAGAAGAAAAAGAAAAAAAAAAAAAAAAAAAAAAAAGATAAAGGAGAAAAGTCTACACTACAGCAACTTCTGGGTGCTGAGGGTGATGCTTCCTGTATCTGCTATTGGGTAGGGCAGGAAGCGTTGATCGCTCACCATCTGGGAAATGCACATATTTCTCATTACCTCCTCACATTTTAATAAGTCCCACACTGCACTGAACCAGCACATTGTTTCTCATGTGTTATTAAGCAAAACATAATGAAAGCAGGGCCTGTGGCCCTGCGGTGTGAAGCAGAGTATGCTGAGTTTCCATTGTCAGCATGGAAATGTGATATGTGAGCACAATACAAGCTTAACTTTCAAAGCTTGAAGGCTTCAATTTCATCTGAATCATATTGGAGAAAAATCAGATGCTCTTTCTCTCTCAGAGATGGTAAAAT
The DNA here is from genome assembly GCA_013401135.1 of Cettia cetti. Taxonomy (NCBI): domain Eukaryota; kingdom Metazoa; phylum Chordata; class Aves; order Passeriformes; family Sylviidae; genus Cettia; species Cettia cetti. The sequence goes on from VZUI01087019.1 coordinate 59,782, forward strand.
TCTGTATCCTTCAGTGTTATAAAAACAAACAGTTTGATTGAACACAGCAAGCTAAAACTCATGGTATCCCTTTAAAAATGCTTTTAAGAGCTTTTAAACAGTGGAAATATTACTGAAGCTTTCAGTGGAGTTATGCTGATAAAGACTTCTCTGAAGAACTGCACTTTTAAGTGCCTGTTTTATACTTGGTATTATGAATTTCCTGATTGAATTTTTGCTTCAGTGCCAGCCCAGATACCTCTCTCTTTAACAAAAAAAAAACCAACCTCACAAGGATGGGTTCATCCAAAGATTGCCTTGTTACTGGAAACCATTTCAGACAAAAGGAGGATCTGTCCTGCCTCTCAGGAGAACAAGCAGATATATCAGGAGATTATCTTGGCTAAGCAAGGAACTCATGATGGTGCTCAGGTTAAAAAAACCTGAACAACAACAAAAAAACCCAACCACCAAAGAAACCCAAACAAACAAACACACAAACAACATCCTCCGCCCAAAAATGAATGTAGAAAGCCCCAAAACAAAACAACAAAGAAAACCACCTAACAACAACACCCCCAAAAAGCCCCTCTCCCAAAAAATATCCAAACCCAACAGCATACAGGGAGTGGAAGCATGGCCATGCTAAATAGAAGGGAATCAGAAGCATTGTGCAGTTTATGGATATACAGAAATTCATCTTCCCCTTCAGGGCAGTGGAGCAGGCAGCCTGCAGTGTTGGATCATTTCCGTCCTTTAAGATTTTCCAGAGTAGACTGGATAAAGCTGTGAGCAATATGGTCTGAGTTCATAGCTGATCCTGCTTAAAATGGTGGGGTTGGACTAGAAACCTCCTCAGTTTGTTGCTAACATGATTTATCCTGAGAGTCTATGTATAACTAATGAATAATGGCTGGAATATCAAAGCCTAATTTAGCTTGAAGATAACTACTTGGGAAATAATGGTAATTGCAGAAACTAATACAGGTTTCCAGCTTGACTTTTTTGAATGAGAACTACACACTGGAAGTACAACATTTAAATCACCATTTCTTCCATCTCCCTCTGAAAATATGTGCCCGGTGCATAGGTGAAGTAGCAGAAAGTTACTTCAAGAAATGGGAAAATTGAAGATAGCTATGAGGTCTCAATTTAAATCTATAAAGGTTTAAAAGCTACATGTTTTCCATGGTGATGTTTGAGAAACAGCACTTGTGATGAACCAGGAAAGGAATAGAGGTTAGTTTTATTTCCTGACATTTACTTTGAATCTCACTTGCTGCCTAATTTCAGTTATCAGGAATTGGAATGTTTGCAACAGAAAGACTTGAATTTTCTTACATTGATGGTATTTGCTGTTTTCTGTTATGACACAGGGACAGACCCCATCCATCCTATTGGTGAACCTCCCTCCCTTCCATATGGCTTGAACCTGACACCCCCTGAAACTCTGGGACATCTGGAAATGCTTGAGCTCAGGCTGGGCAGGGCTCTAAGGTACCAGGTCTGGTTGAGGGTGTCCCTGCTTATGGCAGGGAGCTGGTCCAGGTGGCCTTTCAAGGCCACTTCCAACCCCAAACCACTTTAGGATTTTATGCAATACCTGCGCTGCACTGGCTGCTGCTGGTGAACTGCTGGCACCTCTGTGCATTTGGGGACATTCCAGCAGCTAGCCTATCATTCCTGGGAAGAATGAGGGCAAAGGCTTGTTATTAAAATGCAAATCTACTGTAGTTCTTTGAAAACTGATCTCCTTCTGGGTCATGCACTGTTTAGTTAAAGACAATTATTAGTAAGAAACAAGTGGCTTACTATTTGACAAGACAAATGTTTCTGAATGTATTCACCCATGTCACTGGTGCCTGTGCTTGGCACCTGTGTTTAAGAATAAATGAATGAATGCTTAACAGAGCCTTTGGTGTCTGAGTTTGATTAAGAACAACTTGATCCTTCACACACCTTCTTCTGGCAGGGTTAGGAACAGAGTTTATGTATGCACCCACAGTTTTGCTAAAATGAATATATGCCTCTTTGTGTCCCTGCATATCTGTCTCTTCTCTAAAGTATGTGGGAAATTTCTCTGCTCTAATTTATGTCTAAATTGCGGGACACTGGCCCTTGTAAGAACCACTGCTCAGCTCCTTGTTAGTTGTCTATCTGGAAGCCCATAGACCTTGGCTGACAAGAGTACTGAATATAACCTTTGTGCAGAAGAATAGTTGCCATGTCCTCAGAATAGATTTTTCTAATATGCGTCATTACAGAAAAACAAACTCCCATGTCCCACCACTTCCCCACCTGTGGTGAAAACTCCTTATTTCAGTCTTGTTTCTCTCATCTCCACAGACAACTAAAACTGTCATTCCTGCAGTGTGGGCTGCCTGGTTTGGAATTCCCCATGGACTGTGTGTTGTACATGTCAGTAAACCAGGTGAGCTTTGATAGACATGACCACTTCCCTTTAATTTTGAAATGAATTTGTAGATGAACATTAAAAAAATTCAGTGTGCAAAGCAAGATAACCAAATCTGGAGGGAAGGTTTCATATGAGCTGCAGGAAATGGAACCCACTGGGTTTCATGACAATAATAGTTCTGCTCTTAATTGCTGAGCTTTATTTTGCTGCTCTGAGTTTCTCTGAAAGAGTCATGAAACATGGATGTACGTGTTCTTCTAACCTCAACCATGGGGCCTGGAAAACACATGGGCTAACACAGGGGCTTTAGAGACATACCTGTTCTGCTGGCTGACACTGCCCAGGCAGGTGCTGAAAGGAACCAAAAAAACACTCTAAAAATATTTTTCTTTTTTTTAAAAGTGTAGATATTTGTAAACACATGTGTGAGTATTGATATATGTATATAGAACTTGACATTATCTCCAACATCCCTTTAAACATAACATTAGAATGGTTTTTCTCTTTCCACATGTGATACATAACACCAGAATGCTTGCAGTGCATCTGATGAATAAATACCTGTTGGGAAATATCTGTGGATATTTATGTGTTTTATCAATAGTGTTACTTAAAAGCTACATTGTAACATCCAAGTCACAAAGTTTCCTCTCAAACACAGCTTATTCTTGGTTTTCATTTAAACCATGTCATGTTTTACATTTGAGCATGGAATTGGAACACCCTGTGTTCAGTGACAGACTAACAAAACCTGTTGGTATTAGAAAATAAAATATAATAACATTAGTTTTCTGTATAGAAACATGGGTGTAATTTTCTTAGAATTATTTAGAATTTGATTGCACACTTCAGTTTTACTATGAACTCACATAATGTAGGAAATAGCCACAGCAAGTGAAGGAAAGGGAAGGTGACTTAGGTTTTCCAGTGTCATATTCTCATTTCTGCACGTGTTAATGCTTTTGAAGTCCTAATGCTCACTGTATTTGGTTGGGATTTGTTTAAACTGAAGAATAACACTCCCAACCATTTACTCCTAATGAAAAATCAAGTTGGGTAATGTTACAGTCTGAATTAAAGTCAGGGGAGCTGGACTGATCGCTGCCAAATTTTCCCCTTAATTGTGGTGGGATGAGACACTTCCCTCAGCTTGGAAGCTCTTCTTTTTTAGTTGTCACTTCCTTCCTATCACTGCTGTTACTCAAACAGAGGAAACTCAGATTTACAGTACATTTTTTTTTCCTCTGCCTAAATTTGTATGGGAAAGATGTGTTCTAGATTTTTTTAATATATAGGTTGCAATCTATGACCAAAATAAGACAATGGTTCAATAAGAAAGCTCCCTCCTGAACTGAGTAAGAAATTAGACTTCACTTGCCCAAAGACACAGATAAATAGTGGAAAATTAATTAAAAAAATTCTCCTATCGATACAAAATGGGCTTTACCTGCTTTGCTTGTCTTATTCTAGTGAATTGGCATGCCCTTCCACTTATTTCTCATGTAATAAACAGTTATGAATTATTAGCTTATTAACAATGGGAAAAAAAATTCTGTGGTAATGTTTTTGTTTGGTTACATTTTGCTTAGAATCTCATGTGTAGCAGCTTCCCTCTCACACAAGCAAATGCTGCTTGGAAAATTACAAAATAAGGATGTTTTATGACTACTGGACAGGGATAAAATGTATAAAATTACATTCTGCATGACAAGGCCACTTTAACTTTGGCCCTCCACATTAGTATAGCAGAATACACTAAACAGAAAGCTACAATGAACCTTGATGAGCATTTAAAACATAATCTCTGTGTTCTTGTGGCTCATGCAAATAGCTCTGTAAAGTCAGGTCATAATAAAAGAGAGACCTAACAACACTAACTTGCGTCATTTGAAGCTCAGAATACTGTTTGCATATTGTTCTCTTTTTATAACTTGCTTTGTCTGCTATTGTAGCAAGATTTGTATTTTATAAGCCAACCTCTTTTTGACTCCTTTTACGTTCATTGAATAACCAGCACTACTTTCACTTGTCATCTGGTTTAGTCTCTCTGTGGGTTGCTATGGAACATTTCAAATATTAGGGAACTGCGGAACTGCATGGCCCAAGGCTCCATGTGGTTTCCAGTCACAGAACAAAACAGCTGGAACAATGTGATCCCTGAACCCAAGAGCCTAAAACAGGCCTCAGAACACTACAACACATGGGATACATATTTTATGAAGCCTTTTGTTTACAATGGAATGAGGATGCTGTTTACCTGCCCTACCCGTTGACAGTTTCAGGTCAAAACCAAACATGTTTTCAGACTATTCTGCTGCTTCTGCAAATGTAATTTCTGTGAATTTTGCTTTATTGCTTTCAGTGGCTCGTACTGACACCTGTTTCCTTTTTGCCTAACTTGTGTTATGCTTTGGATTCACGAAGAAGTAGGGATTCTTTTACCTGATTTCCCAGTACTGTATATGCTGCTTGCATTTTCAAGAAAAAAAGTGAGGGCTGATGTGAAGACAAAGAAGCATAATTGCCTAAAAACTGTGTACCACCTTGGACCTGTAGCTTATCTGGATTCTTGTCCCCTTGTACCATCAACTTTTGCTTTTCATTCTCTTCTTTCTATGGAGCATCTCTCCAGTGCTCGAGACCATTCAGCTCAGCCTCTCTCTCTGGCAGTGCTGTATGTAAATGTCAACATGATGGCAGTGTTCAGACGGGCTGTGGGGGAGGTAAGGCTGAGAGGGACTGAAATATTTGAGCTGATAGGAAAGAAAAAAGCAAAGGATTGAAAGAGTGAGAGGGCACTTTTCCCCATACAATCTGCTGCTGTGCTGTGGAATGAGTCCCAACCCTGTACTTTCTCAAGGCAATTAAAAAAAACCCAAAACTCTCACATTGATTTTCTACCTAAATTTGATAGTAGAGTTTAGCTTGAAGCTTCAGGTTCTGTGAAAATAGCAATGAAAGCTCAGTACTGTCCCAAATGCAAAACTTGCCAAGGATGTGTGGAGTGAGGTTTTAGAATATATAAAAAACCTCTCAGTTTTAAACTTCTCAGTCTCCTGGGTGGGGCAGTGAGGTCTCCAGGACCTGGCTCCAGGAGTGACACAGAAACCTCAGCCTGTAGAAAGTTGTTTGTTCCACAATCCATGCCAGAGCTTTAAGGCATTCCTCTCATGCATGGTGGTGACTATCAGAAACACCTGGAGCAGCTGTGGCCACCAGAGCATCAGAGTTCCTCTCCCCAGGGGTTGGCAAAAGGAAACCACTTCAGAATGAGTGCTTTTCCTCTGTCTGGGCAATGTTTATCAGCCTTTTTCAAAGGTAACAGATTTCATTGCTACAATGGCTGACAAGATGTAGTAAGTAAGGGCATAACTGAGATTTAGGACAAACTCAGTGCCAGGATTCTTTGGAATAAACTTGAGAATCTGTCTAGCAGTGTCACATTCCCCTTCTTTACTTCCTTCCACACAAATGAGTCTGCCTGCTGTTGGTGGAGTCTCTGCTGCCTATTCATTTATTGCAGAATATATTGCAGAGGCAGATGAGGAAGTTTTATGCACCATTCACAGAACTGTAGGATGCTCTATAAGTACAAATATCTGATTGCTGTGAGCTTACCCTGAGAGTGAAAAGATCTTATTTCAAAGGTGGATAAAAGGATCTCTAAGTAATCTGTGATACTGCAGGGGTAGCATTAGGAAGTTTATTCATCATTCTTAGTAGAAAGACTTGGAGTTTTCCAGTGTATTTAATTTAAAAGCTCTAATTTAAAAACAATACTTGAGTTGCATCTATATTAATAAGAAAACTCTCTCAACATAATTTGAGATAAATTTTCTGGCTCATTATCAAAAATCCAGCTCAGTAATTCCCTAATCACCGTTGAACCTGCCTAATGGTGTTTTTTCTATTAAACATGAGCAGTTTGGAGTAAATACCGTACAAGCATCCTTGTTTTAACATGCTATCCTGCCTGTTTGCCAAGGGTGTAACTTGTCTAACACAGAGTTCTGGTTAGTTGTTGGCTATTTATGTAGAAGTATATTCTACATAATGGAGATTTTTTTTTCTGAAGTTTTGCTCAAAAAAAAAAAAAAAAAGCAAGCAAACAAACAACCCAACAGTAACAAAATTACAGCAAAGATGTTTGGATGCTGTGTTCTGGAGTGTATTGATCTTAAGTCCCAACATGTGTATCAGTCTACATTAGCAATGCAAAATGTGCTTTGTGTATCCCTGGGATAACTGTTGTGTGTAACACAGGACATGCCTGGTGCCACTGACACAGGTCAAAAAAAAACCCAACAAAGCAAACAAGCTAAAAATGGTAGATGATGCTATATATTCTTTGGGCCTTGGACCTGCAGAAGCTGAACCCATCTGCTTTTTCATAGAGTTTCTCTTTAAATTGTAATCTCTTTGAAGTTTTGTGAAGTAACAAGTATCCAAAAGTGGAGATTCTTACACAAATTGCCTTGTGAACCTGCCTGAATACAAAAGCACATTAAAGACATTTGTAGTTGGTGACAGTTGGTGACTGGCCTTGTGCAGACATGAGGGAAGAAAGCAGACCAGCTTACTCCTTCAAAACGGGAGGGAAACTTTTATATTTCGAATTCAAATCCATTTTGTCTGCTTTTATTTGTAAGCTGAGGTTTCCTGCTATCTGCTTGCCCCAGTTTCCCTGCCAGAGAACACATAGCTTGTGGGATGCTGCAGAATTAGATGAAACCTTGAGCTTCAGAGGGGCTTAATCAGTGTTCTGGTCACACATCAGCATTATTTAATGAAACGACAGTGAGAACAGGACATGACAGAGAACAGAACATGGCAGAGAAGGAGAAGGAAATAGATCAACTGTTGGGTACGAAAATAACTGAGAAGTGGTGTTGAAGTGATTGGAAGACAGAGTGTGGGGTTTTTGGTGTTAAAGCATGTATAAAACAAAGTTTCATTGCATTCATCACAAAGTTTCTTAAACAAGTTTCATTGCAGCAGTACCAGAGGTCACATAGTTCTGGGCTGAAACTTGAGTAAGTTTGGGTCTAATTCCTATGCCTGCCACGGATTTCCTGTGTGAGTTAGAGCAAAACTTGCTGGGTTCACATTAGTCACTGGGGCAGGTGTCTGCTCCCACATGAGGCAGAGCAGCGAGTCTGGAAAGTCTGGGCAGCACTGCAGAGTGTGAGCCAGCACCTGTGGCAGCCCTGCAGTCTCCTGAAGTGCTGAATGAAGATCCTGTGCTACATGAGGGGGTGTCAGGTGTCAATATATCACTGTGTGCACCACAGAATGAAGCCCTCTTTTTTTGACACCTGTAAAAGGAGGGAAAGAATGGTTGTTTCATGTTCCACTTAATTTCTGTCCTCTCTACTGAATTTATAAAATAAGCTTTCCAGAGGCTATAGAAGATATAAAGGGACTGTGTGACCTGAATGTTCTAGCAGTCTTTTTCCGAGCATTCACAAAAATAATTCAGCCTCTTAAGTAATAGCAGAGAGGGGAAAAAAAAAAACCAACCAGCCAACACTGTTATTGTTAGTAGAGGTTTGAAAAACAGAATAGTGGTGTTATATTGAGAAAAAATAAATTTAGAGCAGGGTGTAAGCATGGGTTGCCACTTTATTCACTTACAGGGGTGGGGATTTAAGTTCTTCAACAACTATCACATTTTTTTGGTGGCATAAAAAGGAACCATTTTTTTTCTGACTTGGCAGGTAACAATTTACCATCCTTGGCCAGTACAGAGAGAGGTTTGGCCCTGTTTCCATACACCTTAGGCACTGAAGGGCTCCATTTACAAACATGGAATGTTTCTCCTGTGAGCCATGGAGGAACTTGTCTTCCCACCTTGTGTCTGGGAACAGAGGCACAGCCCTAGATCCTGTACAGCATTGCAAGGAAGGCAGAACCTGGCATCATTCGTATACAGGAATGAAAAGCTAGAACTTACACCTGTACTGGCTATCCATAAGCAAAGGGTCAAGAACAGAAACTGGAGAAAAAGGATTTGTGTGGGATTTAGCAGATGTGCTGCAGAACAATACAGATCCAACAAAAATTTGTTAAGGAGAAAATGTAAAATGAACCTTGGCATAGTTTCATGTAAGCAAAGACCACTTTTAAATTTTACTATCAGAATATTTGGATGTCTCATTTCACCCAACCCCCAGGCTTGTGAGCTGTTTTTGTTCAGGAGTAGATGTCTAGCCTGGGACAGGAATGCTGAGTTCAAAAGGCTATTAATTCAACTTAATATGGATTTTAAGTGAATTAATAAGTTTTATGAGGTTGTCAAAGGTACTTGGCTTGGGGTTCACTGGATTTTTCAAAGTGGTTTGCTGAGAGTATGAAGAGCCAAAGCACAAAGACTTTAGGCAGCCACAGACCCTGCATCACAGCTCAAAATACACTCCTCTACCTTGATTTTGGGGAATACCTTCTAAAGTATGTCTTCTCTCTTTGCTTTATTGCTCCTTAGATAATTAAAACCACCTACACTTTTTTTCTGGAAAAAGTGGCATCTTTTGGAGAATATACAAGACTATAAAAGGAAATATTTTAGACTGATCAATACATTTTGAGTGTCCACACAAAACAATAACTTCAAGAAAAAGATAATTAGACCAAAACACTGCAGAATCAGTTCTCGGACTTTGAAAGCTAATGCCTCCCTCCCAAGTTTCTCATGTCTCCCTCCCCACAGAAGTATGGAAAGGCTTAAAAAATACATATTCACCAAGTCACAGAGGCCTTGGAACTATTCTGCTTTCTTTTTCTGTAATGTTTACCAAGCACCAAACCCCAGGGAAGGTAATAAAGCATTTCCTATGGGCAGACTTGCAGATGTACCCTTGAAGTACTCTGAAACATCTACTGCTGGTAATACCAGAGCCTGAGGAAAGAGAAAAGGTGCTCAGCACACTAAACCGATACAGGTTTTAGTCTTACAAATATGTGTAGACACAATCAGGTTTAGTAAATTTTTCCTTGGACAATACTACATAAAGGCTTAAAGGAAATGCTAGTCATTATAAATATTTGTGGCTTGGGTTTTTAAAAATTATTTTTTAATTAGACACAACAGGGACAAGACTGTTCTGGTTCACAGTGCCATGACTCCAATCGTAAGCGAACGTAAAATTTAGATGCATTGATATGCATTCCCTTCCATTTTAAATGCACCATAACCTAGTCATCCTTCTGCACTTTTATGTTAATGCCATAGTTAAGTTTCACACTTCAGATAATAAGGGCAAGATAAGATGAAGTCTCTAAGAAATAAAATGCCCTGATTCTGTGTCTGTAGTTGTTCAGCCCTCGCACCTTCAACTGACTTCACTAGGATCTGCAAAAATGTAATTCGAGGAATGCTTTCTAACCAAGTCCATTAATCACTGGCATGATTTTCATGTTCTTACAAATCCTGTTGACAGTGAAACAATACAACTGGCAGAAGCTTAAGACTGTTTCTGGCTGTTAATAGCAACCAGTGCATATCATAGGATAAATGTCCAACAGCCAGAGTGTTCTGTGTTCTCTCTTCTTGGGCATTATTTGATTAATGTTGGTCTACTCAGCTTGCATGAAGAAAGATTTACTGAGGGGACAACAGATGACAGGCACAATGCTGCAATTTAATGCACCTTGAGAATTGCAATAAACTAGCAACTGGTTCTGCTGATTCTAAAGTCCATGAGAGGAGTCCTGAGGATCGCGGGGTTTATAGTAGACTCTCCAGTGAGTCTAGAGGTCAGATCACAAAAGCATTGGGAACATTAAAGGGCTAAAAAATACCTGTAAAATAAATTCATATAGTAGATACAAAGGTTTTTAAACCTAAAAGACCTAGATGACTTAGTTTGATGTTGTCCTGGTTTAGAGACAGGTATCTGCCAGGGGAAACTGGAGTTTTCCCTAGAATGGAGAATGTAACCCCCCTTCCCTCCGAATTACTATAATTTTGCAATTAAGGGCTTTCAGGCAAAGATTTGGGA